>PVHP010004000.1:0-74493 GCA_004024765.1 Zapus hudsonius | reverse complement strand
TGCCTGCTTTGAAGATTCATCCCAGAGGCGTGTGGCTGACTACACCACTTATTAAGTGCTCAACACTCATCTGTCACTCTCAGCTCTTTGACAAGTTTCGAGTCTCCCCAGCAGTCACCACCATCTGTAAAGTGAGATGGAAGTAACCAAAAGTAAGATCAGCACTAACTTTCATGCCTAGACAAAAGTATTTAGAGGGTCATTTCGTAGGTATAATATATCTATGTTGCCAAAAAATAGTAATAACTTCCCCCCACTTAGGGCTTGTGACCCACCCAGCCATGAGCTTTTGACTAGGTTTTCAGTATCAGGGATGAATTCCCTACCATGGAGAAGACCTCAGATTGAATCAGAGAGCCGTTGGTTACCCTCATAGCAGACATGTCACTATTTCACTAGTGGGTACATGTTGCCTAGGGAGCCAGTGGTGCAGCTTGCAGGGTCCGCTGCTGGTTAAAATGGTTGATGACTTTTGACCTCCAGAAGTCTGAAAGCACTTTCGAACATTATGACCACTAGTCATCAGGGAGGAAGCCTCCAGCTCAGTTTTTCTAGCTTGATTTATCATTTTTGGCAACTGAAGCCTGTTATGTTTCCAACAAAAGGGTCTTACAGTCTAGTTCTGGTAGGCAACCAAGAACAATGGCAATAATCTGTATTTTTTTTTTTTTGATGATCTCATGGATCTCAATGAATAACACCTTGCTGGAAGGTATACCAACCCTGACACTGCAATTTTTCTGGGACATCCTATGGCTTCTGGGCGCAGTATTTATGCCTCAATAGGATACTTCTTCCCTAACTCTTTTTAAAATGAAATATATTTAAAATTAGCTAATAAAGAAGTATATTTCCATATGGATTATTTATTACCTCTTTGTGATTAGCCTTTCTCCTCTCCTGTCCTGTTCTCAGGTATATTAAATTATTTTCAGCTTGCTGAAGGTTTTACATTTTCAAACTGTCACAGTCAACCACACGCCGCTGGGATAAATCTTCAAAGCAGGTACAGTTTTGGGGAGGAAAGGATTTATTCAAACTACAGATTGAGGGGAAGTTCTATAACAGCGAAAGAGGCTGGCCCTCTTTCACAGGTCCAAGCAGAGAGAGAAAAACCCATCACCAACACCATACACACATAACAGCAAACAGGCAGGAAGACCAAAGAGTATTTCTTCCTCTTTATATAATCTTAGGGTAGGGTCTTACAACCCTTCCCAAGACTTAATGGTTTCCTGAGTCTCTGGAATTTCCTTCCTGCACTGCCCGCACAGGAAAGGATGTTTACTTCTAGCTTCTTTACATCCTGCCCCCTACTGAGAGGCTGCCTTCCTATAAACATCCTCAGAGACCTACCCAAGATAATTAAAAAGATCAAAGTTGACAAAAAAACCTAACCATCACACAGACCAAGAGCAGACATTGGACTCTAAGAAATACTTTTTCTTTGTTGATTGATATGATTTTTCTTCTATTTATGGATATAATGATTTACATTGATTTATGGTCTAGTATTGAGTAAGCCTTACAGGTATGGTATAGATTCCATAGGTTACATTATCTAATTCTTTTAAAATATTGTTGGACTTGATTTGCTATTGTTGAAGTCTCTTACACCTATGCTCATAAAAGATACAGGCTTTGTAGTTTTTTTATTCTTTGTAGTTTTGTCTTTATCTGGTTTGAAGAATCAGGATATTTATGGTCTCACAAACTATGCTTGTCTTCTAGAAGAGATTTTAGAGAACTGGTATCAATTCTGCCTTGTCTGATGGGCAGAAGTCACAGGTAAAACCACTAGGGATGGTGATTTCTAAGTTATTCATAAATGATTCAACTTCCTTCATAGTAATAGGGCTCTTTTTAGTTATTTCTCCTTGTGTGAATTTTGGTAGTTTTTACCTTTAGAGAAATTGGTCCATTTATATAAAGTATCAAATTTGTTGGGCAGAGAATTAGTTGAAGCATTGGTCCATTTATTTTTAACTATCAGAGCAATCAGTAATGATGACTACTTTTATTTCCATTATTGGTAATTTGTGTCTTTTTTTCTTGGTTATTCTCACCAAAAGTTTATCATTTTTATTGATCTTTTCAGAAAACAAGCATTATGCTTAATTAATTTTCTCTATTATTCAAAGATGCTTTCCTGTTCAAAGATTCCTGCTCTAATTTTATTTTTTTACTTTCATATCTCTGGTGCTTGCTTTGAATTACTCTTTTTTCTCTAAATCTACAAAGTAGAAGTTTAGGTTTTTGACTTTAGGTCTTTCTTGCTTTCTAACATCATTTCATGTAATATATTTCCCTTAAAGCACTACTTGGGCTACATTCAATAGATTTTGATAAGATATATTTTATTCTAATGCCTTAATTTACATTAAGGAATGCCTCAAATCCTCATTTGGGGAGGTCCAGTGTTATATAAAAATATATTGTTTAATTTCCAAATATTTGGGGATTTTTTTTTTGTTTATTTCTATTACATCTAGGAACACACTCTACTCGATTTTTTTGGAATATGTTAAAGTGCATTTTGCTAAGGTGCATTACTTTAGTTAAAGTTCTCAGAACATGGTCCATTTTGGGGACCATTCCATGCCAGCTTGGGAACAGTGTGTACTTGGTGGTTGTTTGGGAGAGTGTGATGTCAGCTTTAGACCACAGGGTTTCCTGTGTTGGTATATTTTTAGTAGAAAGACTCCTGGGATGGCCAAGAGTCACATTAGAGAGGCTAAATTCACAGCTCTCCCAAGAGGGTTACTGTAATATCTTTCAATCCATTCTCTCTGCTTTCTCCCTTTCCTCAGTGTGATCACACCTGGTGGGTGTAGTGAAGGAGTGAAGTCACTCCTCTCTTGCCTTCCTGTCACATGCAAACAGAGCCAAGGGTCTCACTGGTTCCCCTTTCTTATGCTTCTCTCACCTCCTTCCTGATTCCTCATCACCCACTTAACTCACATCTGTCTCCTTACTGACCCCTGTCTCAAGGGATTTTGTAATGGGGTCCCTGAGTCTCTAAAGTTTTGCTATTTAAATAAGTCTGCACACCTTGTTTCCTCAATATCTCTGAGGTAGTGTGTCTGACTGTCTCCCAATAGATTCAAACGTGTATTAAAGATTTGTCTCCAGCATCCTGGCTGGAGGAGGTGTCACCTTAGCCTGGCTTCCTAAGGTATTTCTGAGGTGAATATGAAATTCCAGTGATAATATATCCAAAGAGCAGCTTGAGCTCAAGTCTGGAGCTCCTGTTGTTTGTTAGTTAGACTGTGCTTGCTTGAGTTGTTGATGCTGGGTCTCTCTCTTTCTCTGCGAGGATCTGTGAAAGGGGCCAGCCTTTTTCTTCATTATTAAACTTCCCCTGGATCTGTTACTTTAATACATATTTTCCTTTCCCAAACTGCCTGGTTTGGAGATTCATCCCAATGGCATGTGACTGACTATGAAACTCTCCAAGTCTTTCTTTTCTTTTTTCTTTTCTTTCTTTTTTGAGGTAGTGTCTCTCACTCTAGCCCTAGCTGACCTGGAACTCACTCTGTAACTATAGTCTCAGGGCGGCCTCCAACTAACATTGATCCTCCTACCTCTGCCTCTTGAGTGCTGAGATTAAAGGCATGCACTGCCACACTCAATTTCAAAGTTTTAAATTTTCATTTACTGTATTTCCTTTCCCCACCCCTGCTTTATTTTTCCTCATAACATTTATCACTGTCAGATGTATAATTTACTTATTCATTTTAATTATTGATTTTATTCCCCAGCTGAAATATAAGTTGCTTGGAGATAGATTTTTACATTAGAACTGCTGTATCTCTGCAACTGATACTAGTATAAAAGGTCTTCTGTAAAAAAAAAAAAAAAAAAAAAAAAAAAAAAAAAAGGTCTTCTGTGAGTATTGGTTGAAGAAGTGAAAGTGCAAAGATCATGGGGACTGTCACGTTTGTTGATTGATGGGGGAGTGCATAATGAAAACATCTCATAGCCTCCAAAAAATGAGGCTGACTTCATGACACCAGACAGAGGTATAGCTGTGTTTCAAATTTAGGGCTTTCTAATGCCAAGCACACATTAACTCAAGTTGCTTTACTTGAGGGAAGGGAAGAAGAAGAGAGAGAGGAAGAGGGAAGGGGAAAAGGGAAGAGAGAGAGGCTGAGAAGGAAGAAGAGAATGATTATGGGGAGGAGAGAGAAATACAGAGAGGAGAGAGAGAGAGAGAGAGAGAGAGAGAGAGAGAGAGAGAGAGAGAGAGAGAGAGAGAGAGAGGAGAGAGAGAGAGATATTAGGAATGAGTATATGAGTTAAACTTAAGAGAGAATGACCAGAACACCCCAGTCATCAGCAGTCATTTTGGGACAAGAAATCATCTTTGTTCCTCCAAGGTTTTCAGAGTCTGGTTTTGAAATGTTTGCAGGTGGTTTTGAGGTTCATTTTTTTTCACCCACATTCTCTAAAGTTGAATCTCAGGCCAGTGCAGCCTGATCCCCCGGCCAGAATTGGACTTGAGATGGAGGATTTCACTCAGTGAGCTAGATACCAGTTGGCACCATGGTTCTAATGAGCTGACAGGATAAGAGAAAGGAGAAAATGCTGGAAGGGCTTCTGTGTCCTTGGGAGAGGAATCATCTTCCTGTCCCTTCTTCCATCAGAAAACCAGCCTTGAACCTGAAACCCCAGTAAGATAGAAGGAGAGAGAACCCTGTTTTGACCTCCTTCCCCCCCCCTCATGTTCTTTGGGCCTCTTTTCCTGCTTAGGGCATGTTTTCTTTTTTTCCCAGTGCTTTAAGGATTATATAGCTTTGCTGATGGCTCTCTGGTGGCTTCATTTGACCCTTTCTTCCTTTCAATTTCTGCCAAGAGATCACATGTAAAACTTAGGGTCAGTAACCATCAGGGGACATGAGAACACCAGTTGCATGCACTATCACTGAAAGCAAGTTTAACAGAAAAACATGGCCAGAGCTGGGAAGCCTTATGAAAGTTAAGATACATAAATTGTGGACATTGAATTACATTACCATAGAAAAGACTTTGGCCATTGTTTTTTATAGTATAAAGTCTGCCAGTCTCATCCTGCCCTAAACCTTGCCTACTGACTTCAGCTTTAAGAAGGAAATCCAGAGCCCACCAAGGGAAGAAGAAACTTCAATGATGGGCTCCCACTTTGAGGAACTGGCTGCTTGGGGAGGGGGCTTTAGCACAGGCCATGACCAAGGGGAGCTCAGATGATGACTGTGAAGGTTAACAGAAATAACAATGTAGGTCAGACTTTGGGAAGAAAATGATAGAAATATATTATTATGGCAATATCTTTTTACAAAATCCATTACGAATGTTGTCAAAACAGGAAATTCTGGTTTTATTTCATGAAAGTAAAGGAGACAATCTAGAGCAGCACTGCCCAGTTTGGATATAATGTGAGCCACATGTATAAGTTACAGTTTTCTAGTAAACAATGTCAAAGAGCAAAAAGAAATAAGTGGAATTAATGTTAACATTTTTATTGACAGCTTCTTTAAGTATAGACAATAAAACAATGATAATTCCTTCCCTCCACTCCTAAGCCTCTCTCAAATCCACCCTCTCAATACACCCTCCATTGAATCCCCTCCTCCTTTTAGTCTTTTATTTTGATGTCATCATCTCCCCCCCATCATGAAGGTCTGTGTATTTAACTTCAGGCACTGTGTGGTCATGAATATCAAGGTCATTTTGTGTCTGGAAGATTGCATTTTAAGCAGTCTTACCCTTCCTTTGGCTCTTACATTCTTTCTGCCTCCTCTTCCGCAATGAATCCTGACCTGGGAGAGTGTGATAGAGCTGTCCCAATGCTGTCTCCACTGTCACTTCTTCTCAGCTCTATGGTGACTTTTGAGTCATCCCAGTGGCCACCTCCATCTGAAAAGAGAAGCTTCTCTAAACAAAAATGAGAGTCCCATTAATATATGGGTATAAACATTTAAAAAAGAGTTTACAGAGCAGTTTGGTGGGTATGATATATGCATTTAGCCAGACAATCGCAGGCATTACTTCCCTAGGACTCATGACCTCCTCTGCCATAGGCTTTTGATGAGGTCTTCAGTACCAGGCATGTATTCCCTCCCATGGAGCTGGCTTCCAGTCTAATTAGAGGGCAGTTGGTTTCCCCTATAACAGATGTGCCACTATTGCACCAGTTGGCACATTGGCCTGATTGGCCAATCTAAGGGCTTGTAAGGTCTACTGCTGTTTAACACCATTAATGATTTCTTTCCTACAGTCATGATAGCTCTTTCCAGCTTTCTGACAGCTAGTCAACTGGGAGGAGGTTTCCAGCTCAGCTCCAGCTTGATTTCTCAGTGACCTGCGACCCAAGCATGGTGGAGTTTTCAGAAATAGGGCCTTACCATCTAGTTCTGGTGATCAACTGAGAGCCTTAACAGTGGACTGTGTTGTTTTGAGGGCATCAGGGACCTCCTTGGCCAACAACTCACTGGGAATAATTTTAATGAAGTATTTTAATATATTCACTATAGTCTAAACATTATCATTTCAGCATATAATCAATGCTTAAACATTCATGATTTCCTATATATATATTTTTTTCTCATAATGTCTTTGAATTCCTATGCCTATTTGACACCTATAGCCTGTCTCAGTTCTTGGTTGATCACATTTCCAGTGCTGGATAGTTGTGAGTAGCTAATGGTGACCATATTGCACAGCACAGGTCTAAAGATCATTTTTTCCTTCTCTAAGGTCCTTTTATTCTTTCCTCATTAGAAATACTCACTGGGTTAGGTAACCCCCTGCACTTGCATATCTAGTGTGCTTGTGTATGTACTTGTGCGTGGATTGGATTGGGTTAATGGTCTCAGGATAATCTAATGTAAGGAGTTGAGGATGAAGCTGCTTCCTTTTTCTTCTGTGTTTATGGGCTCTGACCCTGAGAGAGCAGGGTGGCTGTGGAGAATAGGTGAAGGCTACAGTGCAGAGACAGGAACCATGATGTGTAAGTGCCTGATCGTAGCAGAACCACTTCACCTCTCCATTCCTTTGCTTTCTTCTCCATTGAATGCAGACATAAAGCTCATTTATATCTACCCTGGAGATTTTTATGAGGATGAGAGAGGTAGAGGGAAAGGGCATTTGAAAAAGCAAAACCATTATGCATAAAAGTCATTGAAACCAACAAACTGGTTCCTTTTTCATCGTGTGTGTGTGTGTGTGTGTGTGTGTGTGTGTGTGTGTGTGTGTGTGATACATGCATGGTTATGTGTGACAGTGGGTACCACAGTGAACATGTAGATGTCAGAGGAATACTTTTGGGATTGGTCCTGCCTTCCATTTCATTTTGAGGCAGGATCTCTTGTTCTTTGTTGACCAAACTGTTTGCATGTTGAGCTGGGTGTGAGCTTCCAGGAAATTCTTCTCTATCTGCCCCCGCCATAAGTGTGTTGGAATTATAGAAGTCTGTCACAGCTTCTGGATTTTACATGCCATCTGGTGATCTGAACTTGTGCTCTTGGGCAGCAAGCTCTTTATCCACTGAGCCGACTTCCCAGCCCCCTTTTCTCTTCTTTGCATAGGATAAGCTTGTACACATCAGGAGGCCATGGAGACTATATTGATGTGAATTCTAGAATTCTACTCATGTTGTTTGGAGGGGTCATCAGTATATCTGTCAGGGTAAAAGAAACAAATGAAATTGGATCTTATATCTGACTGAGGAAGGATCCCCCCTCCTACGTGTACAAACCACACCAGAAAGCCAATTAGCTAGTGGAGCTTTCTGCTCAGAGAGGGCTTTAAAGTAAGCAAGCCTGATAATTGGAGCCATCAGAGAAAATTTCCTTTATTCAAGTGTTTGGTGGCTGCAAATTCTAGGAACTCAACTTCACTGTGTTACCTACCAGTACTGAGAGTGTTCCTCTTCTGGGAGAGACTTTCAGAAACATCTGAGCTTCTTCTCACTAGAGTGTGCCTGCATGTGGCGTTTTTCCTCCTGACTGTAAAAGCAATTGCCTGTAAAGTCTTTCACTTAGTTAGACAGCCAGTTTGCAAGTAAACCTATGCTTATTTATCTTGCCCCATGCTTTAGGAAGTCTTGGTGGTAAGGTAAGGTGGTGGGTAAAGATGAGAACCCCCATGTGCAGCAAGTGTGTGTGGATCTGATGCAAACCTCTTGGGGATTTTACATGAACAAGGTGTTAGAGCTACCCTGCCTTTCTGCTGTCTGGGGGCTCTCCACTGATCTTTACTCTTCTTTTCCCCTTTGATTTTCCAGGTACTGCCTGACTGATGTGCTGAAATTGCTCCTCCTTTGAAATCTTCAATAGCTTTTTTTTGGGGGGGGGGTTGTCGTTACCACATGGTTGAATCCACACCTCTTGGCTAGACTTTAGAACCTCCTGAAATTTGGCTCCTGCCTCCATTTCTTGTAGATGGACCACCTTCTACTGTACATGTTTAGCCTCAGTCCTCCTTCATGTCTTCTCCCTTTCCCATTCATATCTTCTATCACAGAGGGTAGCCAACAATACTAATTGGCTTGGGAATCCTGGTATAATTTTAGTTCTTAAACTGGTAAAGCTCTGGTCAAGCCAGATTATGTCATTCAGTCATTCCACATCTTATCTCTGCCTATTGGCACTGTGCCCATTTTAGTGCCTTTTGGGGCCTCTGAGCTCTGGCTTCCCTTGTGTGTACATTCATATGACTGTGCATGTTGCTTATATTGTCCTTTGTTATGGATATGAATGCTTTGTTTTTATCCCCCCATCTGAAATATAAGTCATTAGATTATTTGGAGCACTTATCACATAGTTGATGTTAAGCTCTTATTGGGTGCATAAGTGAATGGTGAATCCATTATAGCCTTTGAGCAAGAGGGGTATCATTAATGCATTGAAGGATTTTTAATTATTTTCTCTTTATGACAAAGTTTATGAAATCAACTATGTTTCTGTATAGAACTTGGAAAAATGTAAAAATAAGTTTCTTATAAACCCAATGTCAGCAGTGAAGAGACAGAGATAGAGCTCCACACTGTCACACTCAGCAGCCCAAGGAGGAGTTTTCTCAGGAGTTTTCTTGAGTTGACTCAAGAAAAAGGGCTGTGGTTTCAATGCTGAAAAGAATTTCAGGACTAGCCAGTGTGAAGCAGAAGTGGATATTTTATTAAAGATATTTAGAAAGGTACTCATAAAGAGAATGGAACCACCCTTGAAAGCATGGATGTGGGCTTCTCTAAGAGAGAATCGATGAGGTGAAGTAAGACAGAACCTAAGCATGAACGTTGGCGTCTCAAGGGAGTGTCACACAGGCAAAGAATAAGGCACACTCAAGTGTGGACTTAGGTCTCTCAAAGGAGAGTCTCTATTAAGTGTCTTAGCATTGGCTATTTGTACCATTTTGCTGACTCTCAAGTTATATCTCAAGGTTGCTAAGAAACGTTTATTTCCCTTCTCTCTCTTTTTGATAAATGAGATTATAGGGTGACTTCAGAGGTGCCTTGGATGAGGTTATAATCCGATAAATTAAAATCAGATGTCTTCAGGGTTACACAAGGGGTTAAGTACAGGTTCTTTCCCTATAAAAGGGGATTTGTGTAACATCAGTAGTAAATTGAAGGTTTATAGCTATGAAGGGAGAAAGACCTTAAGCAGTTTTAAATTGTGCTGGAACTCTTGATTCTCAGCTGGCAAGAGGCTCTTAGGTAAGGGGTTCTCAGCCAGGCTCTTGGGTAAAGGGTTCCTTTCTCTTCTCATGTCCCCATAATTTTCCTGTTTTTTCCAGTTTGTCTCACCCAGTATACATCAATAACCACTTTTGATATCATAGTGGTTATTTCCCCAGTCTAGTCTCTTCTTACAT
This sequence comes from Zapus hudsonius, assembly GCA_004024765.1. Classification (NCBI taxonomy): domain Eukaryota; kingdom Metazoa; phylum Chordata; class Mammalia; order Rodentia; family Dipodidae; genus Zapus; species Zapus hudsonius. The sequence goes on along the minus strand of PVHP010004000.1, from coordinate 64,641 downwards.
TTTTTAAAAAAAATCCAACCTGTCTTTCTTCTTCTGTTTTCTATCTTTCTCTGTATTTCTGGAAATTCTTAAGTCTGTAACATATAATTTATATAATACTTAAAAGTACATATTTCATATATATACTTTAAATATTTACTTATATGTGTTTCACATACATGAACACATATATGTGTCCACATATATATGGTTCAATCTGTCTGTTTACCTATACCTATCTTGTTCCGTTTGTGTCCACATCAGCAGTGGTGTGTGAGTGTGTGTGTGTGTGTGTGTGTGTGTGTGTGTGTGTGTGTGTGTTTGTGTTAAATCACTCTCCCATTTCTGGACATTTAAGTTTGTTTCAAAAACTTTGTTGTGTGGATCTTTCTTCAATCTTGACTATTTCCTTTGGATAAATTAATTGTGTTTTTCTTTTCTGAGACAGATCTCCAGTAGCCCAATCTGGCCTCAAACTTGTTATAGAGCTGAGGAGGACAGGATAAATTCTTACAGGTGGAATTTCTGGGTTAAAGAGTTCTGAGTGAGTTCAAAATTTATGGTGCTATTTATAATTTGTAGGTTACCCCAAATAGTGAATCAGGTTCTAGAGACTTAGACATCACCTTTGGCCATGAACTTGAAGTTCCAATGCTATCCTAAGACTTGGACAGTGAAGGTCTCAGGAGATTTAATTTTCTTGTAGGGCTGGAAAACCCAGAAAAGGCTGAGAATTAACACTTTTGATGATTGTTCTGGATCCAGGGAGAAAATGCATTTCTGAGAAGATAATAGTATGATTAAACTAGGAAGGTGGTTGGCTAATAGGCTAATTCTTTGTGAGATAATTCAAGGGCAAACACCCTTGAAGACATATACTAAAATAACTGAGGACCATGCAACAGATGAAACTTGCCACAGAAAGAAGGACTCTTACAGGTGTTGTTCCAAAAATCAAGGATTAATCAAGGGCTTCCCTGGGGCCCACATACCCACAGACCATCTCTAAATAAACCCTGGAAAATCCTCATATATGGCTGATCTTTCTTAGTGCTCGCTTTTCTGAAATCAGAATAATGTCAGAAGACCAAGTCCACAGGGAGGTTAGTCTTGAGGTCACAACTTGAGGCAGGTGAGGGCTACCCACGCCTGGCTCTGGTAATCTGTCTACAAGAGCACAACTGGTCTCTCCATCCCTCTTGCTCTCTTTCTCTCTTTTCCAGTGCTGGAGATTGAACTCAGGGCATATGCATGCTAGGCAAGTGCTCTATCACTGACCTACATCCCCAGGATAGCTCAGTTGTTTGATCTTGATTGGTACACCCCTGATAAGATGTTACTTACTGATGTATTATAATGGTTCTGGTAATATTTGAAGACATCATTGCAGAGTGGGAATGTTCTGGAAGACTGGAGATAGTCTCTTATTGCTATTTTCAGAATAGTTTTTATGAAGGATAGTCTCATGAGCTGGTTTAAAATCCTGGGTAAGATTTTAAAATGGATGATTTAAAAGATGGTTGTGTAACCTTGGAAAGGCAAATGGTAATCACTGGGAATCACCACGAGCTAAATAAGGAGCAAATCTTATCTTGCTAACTTCATTCCCTTTCTCCTAGGAGATGTGTATACTCTAATTTCTGAAAGACATTTGAAAAGCCTGTCAGGTTAACCTCGGGCTCATGGCAGGAGGCTTTGGACGGGATGAGTTATTCATGGAATGATATGCCCAGAGTACTTTTTAATGAAGCATTCTTAAGCCAGAGACAAGTTTGTAGCGGTACAAGGTACTATTCTTGATCCCGTGCTGTTAACATTTCCTTTAATCAATGACAGAGAAAGAAATATGTAGGTGACATGAAGATGGGAGAGATAATGGATATGTTGGATGAAAGCATTCAGATCCAAATTGATTAGTTCAGGCTTGACAAAATGAATTTAATTTATCAAAATGATGGCTAATAGGGTCATATGCTATGTTTTATCCTTGCATTAAGAGAGTAAAACAAGGGCTCAAGTGCATGACGGGGAGGTTTGGCTTACTCATATTTCAGAAGAAATTAAGTGTCAAGTGCAGGATGGGTCTGGTTGCATGAACAGATCTATAGGATGGGTGGTGATGGAAAGTCTTCTCTCCTGGCACATCTGCAGTGATGCCACACTCTCTCTGGGCACATCACGTGACACAAACAGAAGACAGAGAGTGCACTATAGGGAAAGAATACAGTGACTTCCAGCTCTGCTGATGACAGGCTATTTATGTCATCAGGAAGGCGCTTGATCTGTCTGATCCTCAATTTAGTCATCAGTAGAATGGGCAATCCTAGTTACCTTATCAAGTTTTATGAGGATTGTGAAATTTATGAATACTGCTTTGAGCAACAGGGCCTTGTTTAGATTTGGATCATAGCCAATTATGGATTTCTTTTTGCTGCTCCTGATGATGGGAGTGAACAAGATTCTGAAAAGAGTTGACATGCATGTTGAGTCAAGATTTGCAGCCTGGAGACAAGCATGTTTGGGGGCATATGAGACATGTGTGTGCTGTCAGACATTGTCTTAAATGATTCATGGGAATTACCTCATCTACCCTCTTTATTACTCTTCTTATTGCTGTGACAAAACACCTGCTACAAAACAAGTCAAGGAAAGGATTTATTCTGGCTCGCTGTGTTAGAGGCTCTAGTCCATCATGGCAGGGAGGGCAGAGCAGAGTTCACAGCAGCAGGAACATCTGGGAAGACAAGGAAGCAGAAAGCAGGGACTACTGGCTTGCACCTGTGTTGTAGTCTGGGATCCCAGTCCTTGTGAATCTTCCCTCCTCAGTTAATCCCACCTGGAAACACCCTCACACACCTGCCTAGAGGTGTGCTTCCAGGTGATTGCAAATCTAGTCAAGTTGACATCACCACCAACCACACCTTTCAGATTGGCCTGTGAAATCAGTACTGTTGTTTTGCATTTTACAGGTGATGAAATTGAGGCTCAGAAGAGATAGGGAGATTGATTTAGACCATACTCCACAGTTAATCAGGGTCTCATTGAAGCCAATGCCTGACTGCCTGTCTGTCTGTGCTGCTGAGTCATACGTCTTGTATTCTAGAAAGATCTGGAGAATTGACAAGGTGTTTAGAGAAGACAGTTGATGGGTAAATGGAGAGCTCTGTCTGCAGTGGGCCCTGGAGGATGATGGACTGTGTTCAGTAGCAGCGATGGACCAGCTGGAGCATCTCTTCTTTCCCTCTCTACCTCTCTTTTTCCCACAATGAATTTCTCAGCAGAGATCATGGTGGCAGGTGCATGTGGCTCGGACTGCTCACATGTGGAAAGGCCAGGAAGCAGGGAGAAGTGGGGGGAAGTCTTCCCTCATGTTACTCCACAGTTGTCAATACTCTTCTGGAATTGAGAGAAGTGACCTCAGGTTTTCTATTGCACCCTGTGAATGGCTCAGGGCCAAGGTTGAAGTGAACTCTAAGTGTATTTGTCATGAGTAGAAGGGCGGATACTTAATGGAGTTGCGTTGTGGGGGTAATTGCATTCCCTGTGACTATCAGAGCGGTCTGGCTGTCTGATGTCATCTTCCCTCCCCATCTTTTCCCTGGTTCCTATTATCTTCCTTGTATGAAGCACTGGGCAGGAGGCATGTGGTGTTAAATCTTTTCACTCTCCTTACATTGAGAATAGTGCTAAACAGCTGCTTCTCTGGGATAGAGCCTTTGGAACATTATGGCGTCCTTTTCAAAGGATGTTCTTGGGTCCCAACCAGGGATAGAGATGTGAAGGGATACGTTTTCTTAGTATGCATCTGTAGCGGGGTGAGCTTGAGGTGAGAATTTAGATAACACCCAGCAAAAATTCCAATGCACCCTCAAATTGAAGGAGTACCCGAGTTCTTGTCTAAAAAGTTAAAGAAGTAAAATCATAGACAACAAGATAGTAAAGTATAGTGGGGGACTTTATTATTTAAGGGAACATGGGGAGTTACAGAGTTCTCCAGCCACCAGTGTGGGAAAACACATGGAGAGTTTAACAGAATTTATGTTGTTTAGCTAAACAAGCATCAGCAGAAAAAAATAACAGAAGGCTCCCAACATTAGAAGGAGATGTTCATGTGGGAAAAATCTGGAGCCTTTCCCCACCCAAGCCATTAGCTGGGGTAGGGGTAGGTCTTACCCTTTCTAAGGCAGGATTCAGAGGTCCTTCTGCTGGCCTGGCATGTGGGGAAGAGAGGGCATGCCTGATTATCTGTTCAGTCAGTATTTCCTGCCCTAGGTGGGCAGGGAGACCATTGATTGGTTCATAGCTGACCAATAAGTTTTAGCGCCTAGGTTTGGGCTCTGGCTAGAGACACCTCCCACTCAAGGGGCAGGTTTCTATGGAGCTGCCTAACCTGTCACACATCTTTATTTACTGAGTCATGCTCCATCTAGGAGAAAGATGAAGGCTCAGGCCTGATTTTAAATTATGGCTGCCCCTGAGTCACTGCTGGGGCATTTTCTAGAATTCTGTAACTAACCCTTGGCTCTTCTCTCATCTTTCTCTTCCCTTGACCTAGCTTGGGAGTCTCAATTTCCTTGTTACCGTGTCATCCACATTCCAGACTCTAGGATCTGACCCACTCTGTGTGATGTTCCTTTAAGTCTTCTATACTTCTAAAACTCACCTATTTCTATAGTTTACTTTGGAGCCCATCTGCTTCATAGATATACTGAGCTATGAATAAAGAAGGGGAAGGACACTGATGCCTGTGTTCCACATATGCCTGATACTTAGTAGATACTGGTGTGTGTGTGTGTGTGTGTGTGTGTGTGTGTGTGTGCATTCATAAACACATGTTTGTGTGTACATGTGGAGACTCAAGCACAAGCATGGGTATTGTTGCTCAGGGGTGCCATACAACATATTTTGAGACAGTCACTCATTATCTTGGTGCTCACCAATTTGGCTAAACTCACTGATCAGTGAGCCCAGGCATACTCCTGTCTCTACTTCCCTGTGCAATGCTGGGATTACAGACTCATGCTACCACATCTGCATTATATATGGGTTCTGGGATTGAACTCAGGTCCTCATGTTTGCAAGGCAAGCATCTTACCAAATGAGTCCCCCCTCAGCCCCTCTACAGATACTGGTAAATGAGTGAATGAGAGCAAATGAAAGGGTGAACACCAGTTGGCACATTTAGCCTTCATTCATTTATCTTTGGTTTGTTTCAGTTTGGTAACTAACTGATGTGGCCTTCGAACTATGGGATCTGAAGTCAGAGGCTTCCATTCAAACCTCTGCCCCTCTATCAACTTGGCATTAGTTAGATTCTTTAAACCTAAGTTTCTTTGGCACTGCCCATTTTCTCATTGGGTTGATGGGAAGAATGAACTAGATTATGGACATACTACTCTGACCAAATACAGCCTGCACCCCCCCCCCCAGGAAATGACAATGACCTTAGTGAAGCTATCAGGAGGGCAGAAAAATGCCTTCCATTACCTGGTGATCCGATGTTTAATTGACCATTAATAAACCTATAGTGAATGCTTCTTGGATAAGATCCCCAGCATAGACAAGGGCTCAGCCAGTGGGTCTGACACATTTAATAAAAACAGACTGTGTGAGCTCAGAGGCTTAATCGCAGACATTTTATGTACAAAGAGAGAAACAAACATGAGGTCAGGGCTATTGTTACATCAGTGTTCTCTGTTGTCTCTGGACGTGATGTTCCTAAATGGTAGTGCTTGTGTTGGAAAGGGAAGTCACTCCAGGACAGCCCTGCTTTTAAAGCTCATAATAGATGATGGCAGAAGAGGAACACTGGGAACTAGGCTGTGCTGCAGGAAGTGAAATTGCTAAATGCCAAGTGCCTGCCTGTCCCTCAGAGGGGTGGAGAGTAGGGTGGGAGCAGCAGTATCAAATTACTACAAAGATGAACTCCCATCCAGGCTTCCCCACTGAAGTCAGCCTTGCATCTGCATGCTATTGCCATTGTTTAGCTGTATAAAAAACCTGTATCTTGGGCTAAAATGAGCATATTATGGAGCAGAGAGGCGGCTCTTCACTCACCTGAGAAAATAGCCAAGCTAACAAGCAGGGTGAGGAAGAGCGAAGGTTCCATCAGTGCTTAGATATCCATCCTAGCTGTTTTGCTGGGGAGCTTTGTGTCAGCTGAGGGATATAGCCCAGAGCACCTCAAATGATGGATGGGGCTAGAGGTGGGAATGACAGGACCCAGGCAGGCCCAGGCTTACAAGGGAGAAGGAATCCCCATTCCCAAGCTTGTGTCTGAAGACAGAGGTGGTGAGGACAGAGTGGAGGATCCCTGAGCCAGAATGAGGGTGAGTCAGGCTGCATCCCGCACTAGACAGGTTCATGAGTCATGAGTGCATTTGGTTTCCCTGCAAGAACTGCTGTGGATTTTTATGGACATCAGCAAAGAATAATGACAACCTTGAACTTGCAGGCTGCCTTGTGTTCCTGACAGTGTTCTGTATCTATGAGATCCTCTAATGGCCCCTGAACCCAGAGAGGTTGGGAGCTCAGGCACTTCTCCCTCTCAGCAGAGCAACAGAGAGCTGAACCTGATGCCCATCCCATTTTCCTTAATTTGTTCATTTATTCATCAAATAGTTGAGTACTTTCTTCTTGTTGCCAAGAATTGAGGTAAGTTAATGCAGAAAACAGACTTTGTTTTCAAAAGAATCTCCAAAGCTTATGTGTTTAAATGAAGCAGCTTTGAAATGACTTTCTCCAAGTTTCTCCCTGGAAAGTACCAGGTTTGGTGCTTAGCCATGTTGGCAAAGGTTTTCTTTGGTGGTTCAGGTTGGGAGGGGGGAGAAGGAGAGGTGCATCCCTGTTGAGCAAGTCTACAAAGCCACCCTTGTTTACGTGGGGCTCCTTCTTCAACATCCCCTTGGAACAAAAACCCTTGAGCTGCAGTGTTTTCTCTCTGATGCCTTAGATGTGTGTCAGTCCCCTGGCACACTAGAAGCACCAAAACCAGACTGGTGTCTCATGTGCAGATAAACCATCCTCACACAGTGGTAAACACTCAGCACATAACAGTTGGATTGCATTCCTTTAAATATTTTTTCATTTTTGCTTGTGTATGTGTGTGTGTGTATAATGTGGTGTGTTTAGTGAGTGGTTTATGCATGCATGTGTGGGCCATTGTGTGCCCCATACCCATGCCTGAGGTGGGGCTGGGGCACCTGTCTACCGTGGAGGTGCTGGCCTGCGGGGCCAAGCAGAACATGGTGCTCCACCTCATTGCTCTTTTGCCAGTTCATTATTTGAGCCAGAATCTTTACTGATATGAGAGCTTGCTGTTTCCATGAGCTGGGGCCATTTCCTGCTCTCTGCTCCCCTTTGTGGGACTGGGTTTGCAGGCACACATGTGGAAATGTTTATGGGGGTCCCCTCAAGCACTCATGCTTGTGGAGGAAGTACACTTACCACTGAGCAATCTCTCTAGGCCTTATATATTATTTGAAAATCTCTCTTCCTATCGGTGTGTGTGTGTGTGTGTGTGTGTGTGTGTGTTACGTTGGTTTGATCTAAAATTTGAACAAAATTTTTCTATTTTTGTGAGTTTTTTTCAGGGATTCAAGAAAGATCTCTTCCTTAGAACTGTGTCCCTGTGTCCCATTTCCTGTCCCAGTGAACTGTAATTATTATCATTAGAAATGTTTTTAATTAATTAATTAATTTACTGTAAGTACAAACATGTATAGTTCATCATGCTTTAGTGGGACTTACTCAGTATGCCATACTTTGAATTCTGGGAGAAATCACAGCGGGGAAAGAAAGCCTGAACTTCTGGATGTGAAGAAAAGATGAAAGGGCAAGGGGAAGAGAATAAAGCCACAATCTTTCTTTTGTAGCTGTCTGGAAGGGGACCTTGGTCCTGTTTCCCCAAGTAGATAGAAGGCTTTGGGGATAGAAGTGTATGCGTTTCTCCCTCAGAAGTAATTATGAGGCACCCAGAGCACAGAAGACACTGTGGAGACCTTTGGGAGGGCTTAGCATGCTGAGCTTCCTCAGTCTGAGGGTTATAGCCTGACATGAGCATGAGGACCTTGGTCACCACCAGAAGGAGAATGAGTGAAGTCACAGGGTGGGGGGTCCAAACACAGGAAGGGGTCTTAAGTCTGAAATCTCCACCCCCTGTGGTCTTCACTGGTATTTCCTCTTGCAGCGAGGCCCCATCCTCAGGAAAGTTGCATGTACAGGCTTTGGTGGAGGTAGCCAGTTTAGGGACTTGATAGCTTTGAGATTTTAGCCAAATCCTTTGATGACTCTGATCAGCAGAGATACATATGGCTCTACTGTATGTATGTATGTATGTATGTATGTATGTATGTATGTATGTATGATGTAATTGAGAAGATATACATACAGGCCCTCTCACATTATGAACATAACCTGGCAAGTTACATTTTCTCTTCCTTTCGATACTTTTGTTTTGCAGTGAATTTTAAAAAAAATCAACGCTTTCAGGTATTTGGTTTAGAAATTCTTTCCTCAGAGCAGGTGGAGTATAGCTTCAAGAGTCTGGGAGAACATTAAGAATGAGAAGGGCTCCCAGAGGGGGCTGTCACCTGCCGATTCCCTTTCATGTCTTCTCCTGCCTGGTGAATGTTGCGGGCAGGGGGCCTGGGCTGCTCCTGAGGAAGTCATACCACTTCATTGTTCTTGGCACTTATGCCAGCCATTCAAGGCTCTCCAAAAATTGGCTTAGGAAATAGTTTGAAAGTTATTACTTGGGATTCAGGAAACTCTAGGTGGCTTTTGAGAGCTGCCCCCAAATGCAGCCAGGGATGCATCCTCAGCTGTTCACTTTCAGGGCTTTCATTATTTTTCATGTTTATTTCTGGCAGGAGCCAGAGCTGGGGTAGTCATGAGCTTTCACTGTCTGATCTTTTCACCGATCCCTTTGTTTCTTTGGGAGAGAAAGAAGCTTGCTCCTCAATCCCCTCTGTCCCTCCATAGGGTTCAAGGAAACTGGTCCTTGTAATTGTAAATTACCTATGAAAAAGACAAAGCCCTTGGCTCCTTTCCTGGCCAATGCTTCCAGATCAGCAGTGATAGCGGAAATTAATGAAAGCTGCTGCTGAGCTTCTGGCCGGTTGGTGGCCGCTGACATGAAAAGGCAGCAATTGAAGTCGGCTTTGGGGATGAGCATTCCGATAAGGATTTTTGTTTGGGATACAGTTATTACACATGCCATGGGGTCCAGCCAGGCCTCAGGTTTCCTGGAACTGGCTATGATTTTCTCACTAATAACCCATCTGCTTTTCTTTCAAAATGTGACCTCTTTCCTCCTAATCTGACTACCTTCATCTCTAGGAAAAAAAAATATCCAGCCCTCCAAACACAATATAGTAGCCGCCTACGGCAAAGCCAAATGTCTGAATCTCGCTTTCTTCTTTTTAATAACAGAATGAGGCTAGGGTGAACTCATTTTCTCTTTTATACCCACTCCTTCCCTTGGGCTGGTGTTAAACAGCTGTCATCGTTGGGCTGCCCAGGAATCCACTTAGGAAACAAACCAGCCAGCCTTCTTAATTGTCCTCCTGTGACCAGACTAAATTTGTCATCCTAATTTTTGAGTACTCGAGTTCCTGCGCCTCCAGCCTATGAGTGTCATTCCTGAATTTGGCCAGTTGTGTGCCCCCATCAGACCTTTTTGGGAACCCATTGTGAGTTGTGTAAAAAGCCATGGGAACAGGTGAACTCATTAAAATCAGAGGTTTCTCATTCAGGTGAGAAGGGCAAGGTTCGTCTTTAGTGTTTCAATTTCTTCCTTAGAAATAAACTCTTAAGCAGATAGGGTATGTTCCACATGGTGTGCATACAGTAGTGTTTCTTTGTATGCCACAATTGTGTTTCAGAGTGTAATGAGACATCATCATTCTGTCAAGGTTTATAAATATGCTTTAATTGACATCATGCATTAGGAAATGCATTCATGATGTCAGCTATTATTGTCAGCATCCTTAAAGATATATGACATGATAATATTAATTTCCTTGACAATTTAGCAATTTATTGAGTGAATGAATGTTTTCTCTCTAGGGAGTGAAGCCCCTTTTTGAAGCCCCTTTCCTGATACTCTTGGCAAGTGACTTTTTTCTTTTCTTTTAAAGTGCTCCAAGTCTGAAACTTCTTTTGACGTTTTCTAATTGAAACTCGATTTGGTTATTTGTTGCCTGTCTTGTACCCATTTTGAATGTGATGGCTTTTCTTTTGTTCACAACACACACATCTATGACATTTTACACTGACCACACCCATACTTTTTTTAGATACAAAGTTTTGATTCATCTCAAAGAAGTATTTAAGGGGTGTGGCCTTTTAGAAACACCTGTTAACATCATGAGAACTCAGCAATAATCCAGCAGTTTGCTCACACATTGCTTTCTGGACAGCTTATACATCTTCTTTGTAGGGTCTGTCACCGACTTGCAGTATCTGTAGCTTTATTGTGACAGGTCTTATGGGATCTTTGCTCTCATTCTCTCCTGGGATGCTAGGGTAGAAGAGTGATTGGAAGGTTCTGGAGCAGACACAGTTGAGAGTGTGTGTAGGAAGAAACCATCAGTCATAGACAGATGGGGTATCTTTCAGGTCACAGTGCAATAAAACCCTCATTTTTTGCAAATTGAGTCTATAGTTCATAGTTTTCAACTTCACATCTTAGAAACATCCAGAATACAAGGACTAAAGATTCAGGGAAAATTCTTTGGTGATGAAAAAAATTCTCTGCCAAGACAGAGAGACTATTTAGCTAACCCCTACCTCGATCTCATGGCCAGAAATGAATCTAGAACTCAAGTCACAAATTGCAGAGGGTTTCTTGTTGGTTTGTTTTGGGCATTCGCACTCCTGATACTTTGTAAGTCATTAGAATTTTTCAATTGGAGACAGACAAATTTAGTTGTTTTTTTTTTCATTTGAGAATATGTTGATTTACCTTTTCATTCCTAGAGGATATTTTAGCTGGCTATAAAATTCTGCATTGACAATTCTTTTCTCTCAGTACCTGGAAAATGTTGTGCCTTCTTTTTTTCTGACTTTCCCATCTTTATATATGTGTGTATGTGTGTAGTATGTGTGGTGTGGGGTGCTGTGTGTAATGTTTGCATGTATGTATGCAGGTACACACTCTTTGAGTGTGCATGCAAAAGTTATAGTAGAACATTGGATGTCCTCCTCCATTGCTCATTCCTTGACACAGTCTCTTCTCTGAACCTAGAGCTAACAATTTTGCCAGTTCTGGTGATTCCCCCATTGTCTGTTCCACACAGGACTGGGTTACAGGCATGCATGGCTATGCCTAGCTCTTTATTAGGTGCTAGGATATTGACCTGTGGATGTCTCAGGATGTTTCAGGTCCTCTGTACTCATCCTTGTGTGGCAAGTGCTCTTAGCTGAGACATCTTCCCAGCCCCTCTTTCCTGACTTTTGATAAAAAAAAACAAAACAAAACAGTCATTTAAATTATTCCCTGCTGTGCAGAAGGAGCTTTTGAGGGTTTGTCTTTGTCTTTATTCTTTAATTGAGATATATCTTGGCTTGGATTTTTGACTTTGCACTGTATAGGATTTTCCCATCATCATCAATCTTTAAGTACCTGTCTTTTGTTGAATTTGGAAAATTTTGGTCATTATTTCTTAGCTCCACCATCTTTCTTCTTTCCTCCCAGGACCCCTAGGACATGACACTGTTAGATGTTGGTCTGTATAGTCCCATTAGTTCCTAATATTCTGCTCAGGTTTTCTTTCTGTCTGTTCTCTTTCTGTTGAGCGAGAGTTCCCTTCTCCCACTTTCAGTTTCCTGTCTTGAAGTTGATTTCTCTTTCCTCTACCATCTGTTGTGTGGCCCAGCCATTCATGTTTTCTTTGGGGGGGCATGTTTTGGGGTAGGGTCTCACTCTAGCCCAGGCTGACCTAGAATTTACTGTGTGGTCTCAGGGTGGCCTCAAACTCATCGTGATCCTCCTACCTCTGCCTCCCAAGTGCTGGGATTAAAAGGTGTGACTCAGCATACCCAGTAGCCTCTCAGGGTTTTTTTTTTTTTTTTGCCTCTCAGTTTTTAACTTTGGTTATTGCATTTTCCAGTTTGAAAATTGTCATCTGACTCTTTTTAAGGCAAAAAAATATTTCCCTTCCTTTTGCCTCAGCGTTCTCCCATTCTAAGTATATCTATAATTGCTCACCAAGGCAGGTTGAACTACTTGTCAGAGAATTCCAACATCCGTGTTCTCTCAGGGCTGACATGTGACTGACACCTCTCTTTCAAGGTGATATTTTCATTGTTCTTGATACAAACTTTCCCCTTTTTACAAAAACCCTGAATTTGGATTGTGTGCATAGTATATTATAGAACTCTGAATCTTCTACCCATATTTTATACTAGCAAATTTTCTGTGACTTTAGGCTAGGAGAGAGAATACTAACTTGTTATTGGCAGGTAATACCAACTTGTTATTGGCAGGTTTGGTGGAAGGTCATATTGACAACCAAACGGTGGAAGGGTTTTTTATTATTGCTGGGCGGAGGGACACTCTGAAGGGCTGCAACTATCATCTCTGGAATTTACTCAGGAAGTTGTTTTCTGCTGTCCCTACCATTCTGTGTTTGAATCTCTGTGGTGCTAGGTGACATGTGATGACTTCAGTGGTGTGAAGTGTGCAAGCCAGAGAGGCACATAAAAGGGGAGCTTCTGTGAGGTGTGACCACTCCCTGTTAGTTATAGGGTGTGAGGAAGCTGACTGCCAAGGAGCTTTTTTAGAGAATTCTGGGCCTCAGAATTATTAGCATTTGGGCCTGGCTGGTGCCCTATCTACAAAGAAGAGAAAACTCTTACAACTACTAAATTAGGAGGACACAGACACTGTAGCATACTAAGTGGAGATACATGAATTGAAGGCATGGGAGCATAGTACCAATCCTACTGGTTAGGGTGGAGTTCCTACCCTTGTTGGGATTTGCTTAGAACTGAGACTTAGGAGGATCAACTACAAAGGGACATGCTAGGGTATGTTACTTATCATTTTTATTTCACTCACTTTACTTTACCTCCTAGGGATACCTTATGGGTAAGAAGCTTAGATATATGTGAATACTAGTAAATAACTCATTAAATCCCTTCAGTGGTATATGCACAGAATGGAAAGAATTTTGATGCCTGCTATCTTTTTAAAATTTTCACAATAAAGCTGTCTGTGGTTAGAGCCTGTATTATTGCATCAACTGAGTATGAAGCTAGAACTCAGAAATATTAAATGACACCCACTGTTATATCTGGATGGTAACAGGGTCTTTGGACTCTTGAGGGCTAGAGTCTGCAGCTTCATGAAAGCACCTGTTATCCCATTTATCACTGTTAACATCTATAAACCATGGCCCAACTAACCATCCCTGCCATAAGAGGATGAAGATATGCCTGGTTTTGCATGTCTCCTAAAGCACAGGGCTGTTCTTCTAGCCACTCTCAATTACTCAAGAAACATGTATTGATCATCCACTCCCGGATTAGACACATATTTGATGTTGGGAATGTGGGGATCTTCTCTTCTCAATTGTATTTCCCAATGCAGGGTATCATGGCCAGAGCCAGAGGCCACATTTATAGCTTGTATAACATGGGAGAAGTCAAGGTTGGAGATGTTCCATGATCAACATTCACTTTCTCATATGTATCTCTTGGCAGATAGATAATTGTGAGGAAGGGGAAAGTAGGTTGCTGAGTGCCTTTTAACTGTGCCCAGGAAGTTCTCTTCTGTTAGTGGGAGTTACAGATCCACTTTTAGGACATCATCTGCAGTGATGTCTTTTCTCCGGATACTCTCTTAAGCCACCTTGAGAATTTGAGCATGCTGCTGTGTCATTCCAGGTTGGGGCTGGGAACACACAAATCTTCCTACCTTGCCCAGATGGGGACACAGAGGCTTTGGAAACAAAGTTAGAAACATAAAGCTAAAAGCACCCTCTTATTCAGGCATTGCTTGAAAGACTACAGGTGTCATGTGAAGATTGTATAATGGGCCTCCTTCATCATTAATAATGATGAAGATGATTCTACCAGTAACAATAATGATAACAATCTCCAAAATGATGCTTTCACATTTATCCAGTTCATTGCCCTAGTGTCTCTCTGGGCACTGAGATGGGTGTTATGACTTCCATCTTGCAAGCGAACAAATCAGCTCTATTTCTTTTAGAAAAGGTCTTGTAAAATAGTGTAGGCTTATCTTGAACTCATGCTTCAATCCTCTGGCATCAGCCTTCTTAGCCATAGTACCATGCCCAGCTCAATATCAGCTCTTGGCTAGAATGAGTTTCATTCCTGGTCTTTTCTTCTCCCAAACCCACTCTGCTCTGTAAACCCAGTCCTCTACAACAACCTCCTGATCAACAAAATACCTCCACAAAACAAAAATAGCTAAAATGAATAGATTGTCAGAAGATCTTTTTGTTTGTTCTTTTCTCCCCTCCCCCATTCTAGGTCCTTTGTCATGCTGGGCCTGCTTGAGTGATACCCACACCATGCATCTGGGTGAAAGTGATTTCTAGTTTGGGATAGTAATTTTCCAAGTATAATAATGGTGATCATTATTAATTATAGTATTACTACTTTTTATCAAAGCAATAGCCACATGACAAGAATAGCAAAGTGTTTGCTTCCTCTTTTATAACCCCAAAAGATGCCCTATGAGCATGTTGTTATCTCCACTGCTGCAGATGAAAACACTGAAGGTTTCTACCACCCAGTAACTTGCCTAAACCAATACAGAAAATAATGGGAGGAGCCAAGACTTGAAGTCACATCTACTAGATTCAAAAGTGCAAACTTTTAACCCCCAGACCTTATTTTATTGCACACTAATGCTGGGTTTGCAGAATTTGGACTCTGCATTCACACACACACACACACACACACACACACACACACACACACACAAAATGCATCATGAACACTGAGAGGGAAAGACAAATGGAGTCATCTCCTGTGGTTCTGTCTTGTGTTTTGCCTCTGCTGGTTGCTGGTTTGGTAAAGCCTGACTGGGACCTATCTTAGGCTGTGCCACCCAAGACGTGAGTGGTGTATTAAAACAGAAGACTCCTTGTTCACTTCCCAGGCGTTAATCAATGGTAAATTAGAACGGAATTGATAGATGCATGACATGCACATTAATTCTGGATGTGTTTATCATAATTAGTGCTATTACAAAGAATACCAAAGGAATGAGCGAATGATTAGCAACACTTAGTATTTGTTACGGTTTATTTGAAAAAGTTAAACATAAAATTAGTTGAGGTTTGAGAAGCTATGTTCCATTTGCATGGTAAACGTGGCTGGAGAGCCTTGAGCCTTTGTGAGTTGAGAGGTGTGGAGGGGGTTTCCCACTCAATATTTTATAGAAAACTGAGTTAATGAGACGATCATCCTCAATTAATGTTGTGGCTTTCCTTTCTTAATCATTTGGATCTCACAGCTGCTGTCTTCGGTCACACTTACATTAAAAGTCTGATCAGTTCAGAAGAGGAAAACGGAGGAGGTAGAAGAGTATAAATCCAACACATATGACAGGATCAGAAGGTAGAAACCACAGAATTGAAGTGTTATTGACATGCAAAAGGCTGCAGATATTTACTGCATAGATTTAATTCAGGTTTTGTATTTCGTGACAAGCTTGAAGATCATTATACATAGATGAAATTACATTGCAATTATTGCCATAGACTCATTCCTTCAAAAGTTTCTTTCCTTCTATTTAGGTACTGTTACTATAATAATAATTATTATTATTTAATATTTTATTTATTCATTTTAAAACAGAGAGAGAGAGAGAAAGAGTGAGGGAGGGAGGGAGAGGGAGAGAGCACCAGGGCCACCACCTTGTGGGTCTGGCTTTTGTGGGTACTGGGGAATTGAACCTGGGGACTTAGGCACTGGAGACAAGTGCCTTAATCACTGAGCCATCTCTCCAGCCCTGTTACTATCATTATTTAATGCTAAGAACACCAAACGTAAGATCTATGCTTATAACACTTCAGCATATAACACAGTATTGTTGGGTCATACCTGCTAAACAAAAGAACTCTAGGATCTACCCATAAAGAATAATTGAAATTATGCCTCTTGTCTTACCTCTTCCTGTTACCCCCTCCTTCCAGCCTCTGATAAATGAAGTTTTCACTCTCTGCTTCTATGAGTTTGACTGTTCTAGATTCTTCATGTTAAATATCTAGTATTTATCCTTCCGTGTCTGGTTGATTTCACTTAGTATAATGTCTTCCAGGCTCATCTGTGTTATTGCAAATGGCAGAGTTTCCTTGTTTATAAAGGTTGAATAAAATTCTATTGTATGCACATAATACATTTTCTTTATCACTGGACTTTAAAGTTGCATTCATGCTCAAAAGGTCAGTAGATACTACTACAGGATACTCATATTGATTGATATTTACTGTGATCTCATACCTTCATTTATGGGATCCTCATGTAAGCTTCATAATGACTCTGAAACAAGTAGTCAAATAAGAAGACAAGACTCAGAAAAGGTTGTTCCAAGTTACACAACTATGGAGCACAAAGTAGGGATTTGGCTATAAGCCTATGATCTCAAAGTCATGCTTATTCTCTCAGAGTAGTTGCTTCTCCCAAAGAGGCTGAATGTCTATACCAACAGAGCCAGGTACTTAGTGTGACTTCCAGGCTGTAGCTTACTCTGAAACTCTCATCAGGTTGGTTAACTTTTATGTGGCATTGCATTTACCTTTTTGTTGTTGGGGAAAACACCCAAGCACGAGTAGCTTGTGGGAAGAAAGACTTACAGTTTCCAGGGGAAGCTTCATTGTGACAGAGGAAATTTGTTCATTGCATCCTACATACACAGCAGAGAGAGAAAGAAAATATCTAGAGTGCAAGGTGGCTCAGAATACATCTTAGGGCTGAATTCAGATCTGCCCCCAGTGACACACCTCCTCCAGCAGAGTTCCACATGCTGGAGATGAAGTAGAAAGCTTAATCAAAAATACCTGAGTCTGTGGGGCTATTTATATTCAAACCACCACAAATAGGTAGACCAGGTCATAAAAAGGCCAGAAGAAAGAGAAGAGGTGGTTTAGGTAGGCCAGCTGAGTGTTTGTCCTATTGTGATATTTGTTTTCTGAGGTTGAGCTGCTGGAGAGGTAACTTGTCATGTTGAAGAGTACATTGATAGGTCATCAACCTTTCCACATGGATGATGGAGGAGGAAAAATAATCAATAAAATAGAAGACAGACTATTTGTGAAGAATAAATTCAGTGAAAGGAGATGGGTGGTGAATAAAAGAAAATAATGGGAGGGGTTATGATCAAATTACATTATGCTCATATATGAACATTGTCAGTAATAAAGGAGACATTTGTTGAGCATCCACCTGTGTTGGGAACACTTCCAAGCTTAAGTGAGGTAGATGAAGAGTGTCCATTTCCAGAGGAGACACTCAGAAGCATTGGATGCACTGTGAGAAATCTGATAGATGATGTGTGATGTGTGAGGATCCTGGATAATCAGTGTTGTATGAGGAAGGAATGTGGTGGTAGGTTGAACCTTGATGGCATTGAATGTTTGCTTAGCATATGGTACTATGCCACATTCTGCTTGTAGGCCCTATATCCCTGGGGATTTGTGTTCTATAAGACAGGCTTTGGTACTGACTCCCACAACTTGATGGATCCTTACAGGGAAGAAGCTTCTATAAACTTCTGAAGAAATGAATAAATACACACCGAAAATGCAAAAATTCTGCAAGACAATATTTCCTTTCTGCTTTTGCACTTGCACACTGGCTGTGCTAGCAAGTGGGGAGCAGGATAAGCTTTCAAGAGACCCCACTGTACAGATGTGACGAGCATTGTTAGAAGCTGGGATATGCTGCCTGGTTAGGATCAGTAGAGCTAATGTTTATGAAGGCCTTAGAGAAGAAGCTAGCATGGTGTAGGCACTTAATGAACATTGACTCTTTGGTTTGCATGAAGTCTTGATTAATCTCAGAAAAGAACCTCTTATAGAACAGATTGATTTTCCTCCAATATCATATGTCCAGATTCTAAAGTCCTTTCCATTATAGATCTTCATGAAACATTTTGATGAAATGACTATATATCCTTTCATTACAGAACTTTATTGGGTATCTTCCACTTTGTTCTGATAAATGATAAGCTGTGAGATCTTGTGTCTGCTTCCATCAACCAAAGCCTGTGCATGTGTAGCCATGGACAGGGCATTAAATTCTTTCTCTTCAATTTTCTCAATGTATTAGTTCCATTTCTTTTTCCTTTTTATTTTTATTTAAATAAAAAGGCATGAGAACCAGCTGGAACTCACTTGAGCATGACAAATAAATTTGTTGGAAAGATATTGGCAAGCTTTTTAGGGAATAACTTGGTCTCAAAATGACAGGGACCAGCAAAAATGCCAGCTTCAAAACAAAGAGTTAGGATGAGCCTCCCAAATCTCTGAAGTGTCTCAACTGTCCCAATTCCTAACAGATTCTCAAAGGACATTCCAGTTCCCTCAAATGTGGGAAGGTGTCCACCATTAAGCCAATTTATAGTGGCCAAAAAGGTCAGGGTCATGATGCAGAAACATGGCTGGGAGGGGGTGGGGAGAAGCTGAGTGTAAACTGATGCATTTCTGCTGGAGATGCTTTTTGTGGTACCTGGAGAAGTTAAAAATTGCTTTCAGTTTTCCTCATCTTGGGGGATGTTGTCCAAACAGGCTGCTGAGCACTCACCAAATACACTGTGTGTGCAATGAAACATATGTGTGTCGTGGTGGGCATTGTTGCTGTTGGTCACATGGAAGTGTAGTTAGAGATTTTGGTCTAGCAGAGTAGAGTATAAAGGCAAAACCTGATTGACATATAACTTCATCAAATTGAATGTGATTGTGACTTTTGCATCAGCTGTTTTTTAGCTTCTTCTCTCCTAAAACATTTAGTCTTCCTCATATTTCATGCTTCCTAAAATTTGGGGCATCTGGATAAAATGATTAATATTAAGGGTGTATTTTAAATAGAAACATTATAAAATAGTGTCAAGTTTAGTGAGTGTTTATTGTATGTAAAAATTCATTACTTCCTCATGGAGTTTTCCTAGACCTCCCTCCCTCCACAATCCACAATGGACTTACCCTCATCTCTCAAATAAAAGTGATAGAACTTGGAAAGGGGAGCTAAAAATCTCAAGACTAGCAACAATTTTTTATGAATCAAACAGATAAATGAATTTAAAATTGAGTTTACTAATTCTAAAACCAGCCCTCTTCTCTGTCTTATATACTAGATTTCATTTTTTGTTTTAATAAATTCATCTATCTAGTTTTCATGTGTTTAACATTTTTCATCTTATCTTTGATTTCATCCTCATAGAAATATTTTTACTTCTTGAAACCATGTCTCATTGGTATTTCTTGATTTGGGTTGTATAACTGCAGATCCTTTGCAAAATAATGACAGTGAATTCTGCTGTTTTTGAAAATCAATAAATGATAAAAACATTAAGTTACTGCTGATAATGCAGTTTTACATTTTCTTGATCAGCATTAAGCAGTTTTTAGGAACAGTTTTGAAAATGCTTGCCCAAGGCACAGTGTACATAATATAAGCTAGTGTGTGGCCCTGACTTAAAAATCAAGGTTTGGAAGGAAATTTTACAATATGTTATATTTTGTATATAGTGAGTTAACCCAAAGAGATTTTTGTAAATATTTGGAATTAGGAAATGAAGGGAATTCCCTTAGAGAGAGGAATTGTGACAGGGAGGCAGAGCTTGTCAGCCCCATTCTCCATTTATCTTCTGTGTCAAAGAAAATGATAATTAAGTGCCAACAGGGTGGAATAAACACGTGTGAGTGACCATGGATTAATGAGAGGAGACACATGTGAGGTATGTGAAGGGACTTTGAAAGAATATCATAATGCCTTAAATAAGTTCAAGCATATGTCAGGACTCTGAAAGACGTTTCTTAGGAGATGACTGAAGGACTCTGGGGCACTTCAAGAACGAGACAGACAGATGTCAGAAGATGTATATTATGACCCTGAAACACGGGGCTTGAAAATAACAGGGCAAGATCTTAGAAGGGCCTATGACAATAACAAGGGTGGAATGGTCCTCATTGGGATGTAGCGAGGGTTTGTACAACATTTTACATTAGCATCAGGCTTTCTTCTTTTGTAAGAGTCACTGACCTATTAGGTGGCCCCAAAATAACACAAGCTGAGGGGGAACTTAGCAACATATCTAAGTAAAGTTACTTGGTGATACTTCATGGGAAGTAAAAAGAAAAACAGCACACATTTAAAAATGAAAATGAATAGTTTAGTAACTGGTCAGTTATACAAAGAATACTGCCCAGTGAATGGTTAAAAATTAACAAGCAGATGCTTCCCCAGTAGCCAATGTGAAGGCGCTGTCCTTGGTGCTGCCCTCCAGTAGCGCTGGAGATGAGGCATTGCTCCCCTCACGTTGGAGATATTGATGGCAAATTCATCCAATGTGCAAATAATACAAAGACAGGAGGGACATTGGATACTAAGATAGAAACAGGATATAAAATGATATTTATAGACTAGAGATCTGGGCCAACTCTAACAGAACAAATGTAGCAGGGATGAATGTAAAGTTCTACAAACCCCAAAATTAAACTGCATGAAATAGGATGAGGGAGATGTTTCAAAGAATTAGTAGCATGAGTAAAATATTATTAAAGGGCTTGGGAAACAGTAAGCTTAAGGTTCACTGTGGGTCAACTGTGACAAACCAGAAAGCTCATGCAACCTTAATCTTTGCTAATAAATTTATATTCTAGAATAAATGCATAGTGTAGGATTTCTCTGTGTTGCGCACTTTTTAGTTTAAAATTATGTACTTGTAATACTTCCACATGGAATGCTTTTTTAGGAGGTATGGACAACTTGGAAGGCATTCAAGAGCCAAAGAAAGGGACATGTTAGCAGCCATTAGATAGAGGAACATATGTCAAACACAAGAGGCATTAGAATTGCTTAATATGGTTCCAAATGACAGAGCTGTTGTGAATACATAGCAGTCACACAGAGATAGATTTTTGGTCTTGGCATAAAAATATATTCTTTAAAAATGTTTTTGTTATTTGCGTGTGTGTGCGTGTATACATATATGTACATATTCGTGCATGCCAGGACCTCTTGCTGCTACAAATGAACACCAGATGTTTAGGCCACTTTTTGCATCTGGCTTATGTGGGTGGCTTGGTAATTGAGCCTGGACCAGCAGGCTTTTTTTTTTGTAAGCAAGCACCTTTAGCCATAGAGCCATTTTTCCAGCCCCAGAATGCATTCTTAATAGGAGTACCTGGTTATGAGAAGTGTTTTCCTGGAAGATATTGAACTTTGTAGGCTGAAACTATGTAAGATGACTCTAAAAGTTATTTCTACTTATGACTGTTGTGTATGGTGATGGGAGGAATCATCAGTGTGAAGGGAGGAGTGAGGTGAAGGATCATGCATTTAAGGCTGCCTGGGCTACAGAGTGATTGCAAGGACCATCACAACTGAGCAAGACGCTGTCTCATAAATAAGAAATGTCTTATGGATACAGCTCAGTGCTAGAATGCTTGCCTAGCATGTGTGGCCCTAGGTTCAACCCCTAGTACTGCAAAAACAAACAACAGAAAGAGTTAAGTTGATGAAGGCATATCTGGGATACCCCATTGCCCCAAAGCCCTTGCAAAGTACAGAAGTGAATGAGAGATGACTCGTTTATTGTGGATGAGTGTCCTGTCATTAAGTGGCTATGGTCTTTAGGTTCCTCAACTATGAAATGAGAGCTTAGACTTGCAATCTCTTTCATTCATGGCATTCTAGGATGCAACAATCTATAATAAATTCAACCCCAGAAAGATACATTTGTCACTGTATTTGGTGCCTTCCCACCTAAGTAGTATGGCATGAGGAAGAGGTGGCTCCTATCGAGAAATATTCCCCCATGGGGACTGGAATTTTATCATTCAGATTTTATTCAATTTAATTAAATCTTCATCCTCTCACTTAAATGTTGAAGATGCTAATGGGAAGGACACATTTCAAACAATGATTTTAATTCTAGCAGGGATTAGTTTTTTTTTGTTCCCTCTAAACTTTAGCTAATCCCAGGGTGTTAAGGAAAAGAAGGAATATTTTTGGAGCATGAGGTAGTGTTTGGATTGCAAAGCTGAGGAAGTTTGCTGCTATTGAAAATCTTGGCACGTGGGCAGTTATCATTGAGGGAAAGCCTCTTCAAAATGTGGAAGAGATATAGCTCATTTGGTAGAGTACTTGCCTAGCATGCATCAATCCCTAGATTCAAACCACAATACCACATCAACCTGGAATGGTGGTGTGTTCCTATAATCTAACATGAGGAAGAGCCAGAATTCTAAGGTTATCTCCAGCTATATAGGGACTTCAAGGCAAACCTTGGTGACAATGAGACCTTGTCTTAAAACAAAATAAAATAAAATAAAACAAAACAAAAATGTGGAAAGACTTCAAGAGCACATCTTACAGCCTTATTGGATAGCCACAGGTTCATTTGGCTTCCCTCTATTAGCTCTTGGAGAGTAAGATCTTGGAGATATGAGGTGTCTCATTGTGATCATTGTTATATCTGAACCATGATTGAAATATAACTTCCTCTCATTAGCACTTGATTCCTTTAAATGGAATTAATTACTCTCATTTGAATAGTTCACGCTAAAAATAGACCATAGAGCAATCTTCGGCATTGCATAGTAATGGAAGTTTCTATTGGGGTTCAGTAGTTGGTGATGAACTTAAGAGTGAAAGATTTTCCTCATATTCTGAATGCTTGCCGACTCACATTTGTCTCGGGCTATTTGGCAGTCTTGGGAAGAGTTTGCCAGTGGAATTCAGTGGGGATTTTGAAAAAAAAAAAGAGTAAAAAACGCTTTATGGATGCTGAAGCTTTGGCTTTAAAATAATTTATAAAACTTCCTAGCAATTAACCACTCAAGTAGCAGTATGTCTATTCTGTTAACTGACCTTCTTTAAATTAAATGCTGTACCTGGCTAGGTATCCTTTAAGAATCTGGCATTGACTCTGAACAACCATGGGGAATCTATCCAAATAAGATCTGCCTAGGTCTTTTCCACAGACAAAGTTTTAGGACACATTTTAATTTTTTAAATTAAGAGTGAAGAATCCATTTGATGGATGGAACCAAGGCCACCTTCACTATTTGAGAAAGGTTAAATGATATTTACCAGCAATTTTTTCTTGCCAAGAAATATAAAGGGAAAAGCAATCTACATTCATGTAGAGTGATTGGGCCAGGTTATGTCAAGAGGAGAACTTATACGTTGAAGTCCCACATGGAAGTTTCCATTAAGCCTGACTTCTGAAAAATGCAAGGAATACAAAATGTGTGAAAATAGAAGGAAGGGGAAGAATGCAAGTGCTTGTAGTTAAGGACATTTAGTGTTTAGTGAAGAGCTCATTTCATAATAGTAAGGAATGACTAACTCTGATAATAGAAATCTAAGAATGACCCTAATATGTGATTTTCTTGATGGTTTTCACCTCAGTTCTCGCCAAAGATAGCATTCAAAGACAGTTCAATCACTTGCATTTTAAAAATATCTTTGTTATCCATAACTAGATACACTGTATGAGCAAATACTGTGTTGGTATCCCCATTTTCCCTTCTTCTTGTCCCCAATCAGCTGGGAATCTTCCTTCATGGTCATTCTGGATCAATACATGGGGTAGGGAGTTATGGATAGCACAGGAGGCAGCCAGGTTTCCCCCACCCCTTTATACACTGTTGCTGAGGGGTCAGTGTCTCTGGAAATTCTCCCCCACCATGGCTCTTACATTCTTTCTGCCCCCTCTTCTGCTCAGTTCCCTGAGTCATGCTGAGTTTTGAGGCTGCTTTATTGTTGAGGTCTTAGGGGGTCTCTGTACTTCTGTTTCAGGTTGTGTTGGAAATCGTTGGTGTCTGTCTCACTGGCTTATCCGGGTTGACTGATTGGCTGTGGTTATAGGTCTCTTGCTTATCCCACCACTCTGCGGGGTTCCATGTGGAGCCTCCATGGTAGGTCTGGGGTGGCTCATCTCTTGCTAGAATGTCAGCCATCAGCCTGTGGCTTGTTGGTGGGTTGGAAAGGCCACAAAAGACTTGCATTATTTTTGAGTGGACATTTTATAGGATTACTTCATCCATACTCTCATAGAGCAACAATGCCCTTTAGGTGTGTATTGTGTTACCACATTATGAGTGAGACAGCATTATCATGGCAGGCCTCAGAGATCTATGGCAAAATGTCTTTGGCTGTCCAATCACTAGGGAATTCTGGGTTATCTTTCCAGTGACGGTACTTTCAGAAACCTTTTAATAGGAATGTATATATGGTAAATGATTGTATCATACTTATATCCTGATAAAAGCCTAAATTATTTGGTGAATTTGGATAGGGAGGGATAACCTAGGAAATAAGAGTTCAGGGATGCTAATTACTAAAATTCTAAGTGCCAGGGGCTGTGCTACTAGCTTTGTGGGTGTTAGGTGCTTACATTCCTACCACATCTCTGAAACTGTTCATACCCACAGATACAGGAGCTCTTTCCATAGGAAAGAGAAGAGTTGGAACATAACCCAGGTATTCATGCCTCCAAAGGACATTCTGCTTCCATCTCACCGAGTTCCCATGATGGTCATCAGTCTTTCAGGCGAACCTGCTACCTGGGAGTCTCTGAGACCATTGTTAAGTGCCAGACTGTCAGGCCCACCTGAGGCTGAAGCAGAGTTCTGCTGCTCACCAGTTCTCCAGGTTGAACCATGGGCTGTTTTGCACTTTATTGTGTACCTTAGACTGTAATCCTGTAGAGGACAGGACTTCCACTCAGCACAAGGAGGTAGCAGCAGAAGTGAGAGGCAAAGTCCAGAAGAGTGAGGGGAGGAAAAGAATACCTCTAATCTCCCACACTTCACATTTCTGATTTAGGTGTTTTGAAAGCAGAACAGGAGAGACAATGAAAGTTAGCTAAGCTTCTCCAGGCTTTGTCGCTGAAAGCATGTTTGAACTTAACCTTGCTTCTTGTTGTAAGACATGAACATTTACTCAGCAAATGTTTCACATCCTGCTTGCTTGTAACTTGGAATATTCATCAAGAAATGAAGGCTGATTATAGAAATCAGTCCCTGCTGCGCCTACCAAGCTGGGCCCTGACCTCCATGCCCATTGATTGACGTCTTGCTTATTAGCATTGATAAAGATTTATTCCACTCATTAGAGGATGGCAGGTTGAACCCCATTCCTGCCAGCTCATTTACCCATTTTCTCCTTATTCCCAATCCAGATGGAGTCAGGGCGGGTTGGAATGGGATGCTAAAGAACAAAATTAAATTAAGAAAGGTACTGTTGAAATCACCTGGTTGATCTTAGCAGGGATCTGTGGCTAATGCATTCCAGGTGAATTCATTCTGCTTGACTGAAAATAGTCTCTGCGTATGTGTGTGTACTTATAATAGGGAGGGTTAGAGGTGCACCGAAGATAGACTTACCTAGTATTATTAGCCGTTGAGTCCTGTCTAATCTGTAGCATGCCATTCATTCATTCATTCATTCATTCATTCATTCATTCATTCATTCATTCATTCATTTTACAGAGCTATGTATTGAGCATTGCCTGGGTATCTGAAACTGGTCCTTAAACAAATTTTCTAAGGAAGAGAACCCGGACTTGCTAAAAGAGTTGAAAATTCAGACTGATAATAAGATTACATAAGAACTGAGGTGGTGTAAGAATTGAACAAGCAACATTATAAGACACCTAATAAGTGTTGCAGGAAGAAAATGTCAGGGTAGTTACAAGAGTCTAGATGAAAAGACTATTCCAAAAGAACCTAGGATTCAATGTGAATTTCAAAGGACATTCCAGGTGGGGACAATGGTGTGAACAAAACCTGGAGGCAGAGGTGTGCCAGGGGCCTCAGCAAATAGCCGAGCTGGTGCATTGAGTTCTCCAGGAGCTAGTAAGTGAGCCAAGAGAACTCTCCAGAGTTCTGGTTAGTGATCTGGGATGGCACCCGTTGGCCTCTGCTCTGTCATCACACTCATCACTTAGAATCACAATGTTCTGCTTTCCCTCTCTCTTCCTCACTTCCTCATTATGTTGGAACTCCTTAAGAGAAAGGATTCTCTCTCTCTCTCTCTCTCTCTCTGTTTACTTTCAAGTGCTGTTACTTACATACAACTGGTAAATAATTGTATCCAATTAGTGTGTCAGGACTGCATTGTGATGTATGTGAATTTAAGGATGATGAGCCAGTCCCTCTTTGCTTCCTGTTCTATGCCAGACATAAGCCAAAGTGTTCTTTCTTTTATAAAATAATTAGGTTATTATGGGGCTCATCATCAGTGTGTCCAGAGGAAGTTGAGGTCACTCTGAGCACCACAGTGCTGTTATTAGAGTTAGGTCATCAGTGAACCACAGAGAAAGGAAGCAGTATGGAGAACGAATGGGCAGGTCTTTGCTAAAGTTCTACTTTGGTCTGCTTCACTGTTAAGAACTCTGGGTGTACGTTGTATGACTAGCAGTTAGCACCATAAAGAAAACCTATCTTTCAGAGGCATACAACAGATTAGAGAGATTTGATTCCTACTCACACAATAGGAATCAACAAAAGAACATTTGCATAGTACAAGGAAGCTGCCTGGGACCTTGGTTTATTTTGAACCATAAGGTTGCATTGGATGACCTCTAAGTATCTTTTGAACTTGATATTGATCAAGAGCTCAAAGAGTTCATAAGGGGATCAACAACTGTGGAGCAGGTCATTCTTACCCATCAGCTATTTCACAAACAGGGTTCTTGGGGAGGGTAAGAGAAGGCTAAGGTAGAACTTTGGAAGGTGCCAGGCAGGATTTGAAGAGGAGAGGAGAAACCATGGTGGGCATGAGAATGCTGCCCCAGAGCTGCAGGTTGGAGTGAGCGTGAGGGATGAAGGCTGCCTGTGATTTGGTGGTCACGGGGCCCTCACCTCACACAGTGTACTTCCAAGGCAAGGCACCCATGACCTTAAGCACCTCCCCTCCAAGCTGCAGCAGTGCATTGGCTGAAATCCTGCATGTCGGTGCTCTGCGCTGGCACACAGGGAAACTGTCCTGACTTTCAGATGAGCTCTCTCTGGGACTGAATGCCAAGGACTCGGCCTTCAAACAGTTCCACCTGCTTTCAGGACCCCCTGAGATCATCCGTCAGCTTCTACTGAAGCAGAAGGTTCTGTCTCCATGTGCAAGATCAACTGTTACCCTTGGACTCCTGACCCATTCCAGCATTGAACATCTGCCACTGTCTAAGTTCAGGCTTATTAGCCAACTACGGCTCACAAAAGTTTGTGTATGCTCTGTCCAGGTGGGTCTGCCAGAGGACCCCTGACCCACATGGTCTGTTTCCTTGTCATATGGCAGCACAACCCGATTAGAAGTGCCCAGAGCAGCAGCACACTTAATTTTATGCAGTTAACACCTGACCTTTGGTTTTCTTGGCAAAGCAAAGTCATTGGCCTTTTGGCTTCTGATGGTCTGGTCAGCAATTACCCAGTTATTAAAACAAAATAATTGCCATTAGCTCTTGTCCTCAGCACATCCCTAGACTCACTGTGGGCCGCTGACTTTCGTCTCATTTGCCCAATTCTCCAATGCAGAGCTGACAGTGGGCAGAGAGTCTCCCAGGGCCTCACCTCAGGGTGCTTTTGCTCTTGAAAGTGCCACGCACCCTTGCTTGCACTTCAGCCAGAAGTACTGCCTGCTGCACTCTGACAATAAAGCCTGCTTGGAGGCTGTGACTTTATTGTCAGGGGAATAGGTTTTTCCCTTGCTGTTTCTTAGCTGGATATTGCTTGTGATAGCAGTTTGAAATTCAGTTTGGGGTGTATGTGAACTTTCTCTCTCCATTTCTTTCTCTTTTCTTGTCCTCTTTTGAGTTCTCATTTCTGAGTGATTTCTCTTCTTAAACCCCTGCATTCAAAGGACGTGTTTTCATTTTCTCTGGGCGAAGTTTCATGCACAGGTGTGCGCTTGATTCTCCACCGCCAGCTTTCCCGGTGCCTTGATGTTGGTGGCAGCTGTCTGAGGTACAAAGGAAAGTTAAGATTACAGGTTGTCCTTCTCTTTGATTGCATTCTTGGCTGTAGATTCTCAGCCCTTTGCAGGAGGAACTCACATCAGACGGGGACGTGGAAATAGGAGAATTCTCAGCCCCAGAAATAATTGCTTCTCCTAATAGATTGTTTGGAAGCCTCATTGCTGAAGAATGGTTTCAGAGGAAGCCTCAGCAAGGGACAGGACTTGGATGGGGCGAAAAGGTCTGAGGTCTGTGTTGAGGGGCAAGGAATATTCTCTCAGCACCTGTGTGCATATGTTTGCTGAGGTCTAATTAGGCCCCTGGTGTGTTTGCATTGCTGTGCTGTGGTGGTTATGATATTATTCCACTTTAACTACTTCCGGAGGGCAATGAGCTTTAACTCAGATTCATACCTTGTCCCTCCCTCCCATTATTTTTTACTAGAGGTGAGAGTAATAATAACCAAGGTTATGGCATCTTATCTTATGGCTGTGGTCTCATTCATTTATTCCTTCACTCAGACATCTGATCCATGTTTCTTAAGTGATTTCTAGGGGTCAAGTGTTGCCCAGCCTAGTGCCATAAATTATGTTGGTGAGAAGGCTCTCTAGGGCCTTTGTCTGACTTCTCTGTGGGAGCAGAAGACTCTCTGGGGGCCTTTGTCTGACTTCTCTATGGAATCTTAGACTCTGTTTCTCTCATCTCTCTATTGTCTTGCCAAGGCTTAAGTCTGTGGGGGCACAGATGTGTAGCTTGCTTCTTAGACTCTCTGTGCCTCATCACTTTAAAATACAGCTGAATCCTGTGGACTGCTTAGAGTATGCTTTGGGAACCTGTGGTCCCTCCCTGAGGAGAAATGGGATTGCTCTTGTCCTTCTTACCAATGTTTCTCCCAGCGGCTTCTCTATCCCAGGCATGGGTTCTTTTGTGGCTTCTCCACGAGTAGCCTGGCAGTCTGTCTCCTAGTGCTTGCAAGTTGACCCCATAGATGCCTTCACTCTCCTGAGGCTGACCATGGTGGGGAAAGTTGATTCAAAAGTTATGGATTGAGTTGTGTCTTTTAAATCTTCTATTTTGAAATCAGAACCCCTAGGACCTCACAATGAATTATTAGTTGGACACATGTTCAATGAAGATGTGGTCAGATAAGCTGAGGCCATCCTGGAATAGAATGTGCCCTCTGTATGACAAGAAACTTTATAAAATGGGGACGCTAGGCCATGTATACATGCAGGAGTCCATCTGAGAGGGGAGGCAGAGTGCAAGACCATCTGTCAGCCAGTTAGTGAACTACAGGAACAGGCATAAGACATGGGACAGATTCTACACCAGAGTCCTCAGAGTGGGCTGCTCTGCTTACATTCACCTTGGACATCTAGTCTCCAGAATTGTGATACAGTGAATATCTGTGGTTCAAGTCACCTAGGTTATGGTCATCTTAGAAAACTAATGAAGGCTCCAAACACTCAATATTTGAAGGTATTCTTTATGTCTTTCAGGGAGCAAAATAATTCCCTGGAGGAGACAAGAAAGGGTATGACTGTCTTCTCTCCCTCTCTTTCTCTCTCTTCTCTCTCTTTCTCCCTGTCATCCCCACAGTGCATGGAGCTGTGCACTTAATGAATAAATTTCATTGTACTTGGTTTAATGTAAAAGGTATGTTTCTTCACAGATGAATGAACACAGCATCTTAGATCTTTGGATATTCATAAACCACATGATTCAATGTATGAGAAGAAATGTCTATTTTTAGGTCCCCACAAAGAGGAACAAGTGGACAATGTTTAAAGCATTAGGAAAAGATTCTGTGACTGAGAGATTTTACTATATATTTTCAATACATTTATTAGATATTATTATTATTATCATTATTATTATTATTATTAGGTTTTTCAAGGTTGGGTCTTGCTCTAGTCCAGGATGACCTGAAATTTACTATATAGTCTCAAGGTGGCCTTGAACTCATCATGAGGTGATCCTCCTACCTCTGCATCCCACGTGCTGGGATTAAAGGCATGCACCACCACACCTGGCTAGATAATTGCTTTTTATTTGGAGCAAGCACCCTTTGACATCTTTGCCCGTGTACATCAAGTCATCATTTGAGATCCAGCTCAGACCATACCTCCTTGGAATATATTTCCCTACACCAAGGCATAGGTAGGGAATTTTCTGCTCTCCACGACTTTCCATGTTGCAGTGTGTTTATTATTCAGGTTTCTTGGTCTAGCAAATGTTCACGAAAGGTTTGCTGCTGTCTCATGAGTTATCAGGTATAACCAACACTTAGGAAATTTTTGCAAAGGTAGGGCAAGTGAGTAATACTACTCTTGTTTGTGGGTAGAATAATTTGAGATCATGGAAGGTTTTATAAAGAAAACAAAAGCCATGTAGAAGAGAGGAAATTTGGGTCAGTTGGAGAAAGGAGGCCAGGGAGGCCTTTCAGAAGGGCTATTGCTGACCTGAAACCTGAAGACCAGGAAGTGACAATCATTCAGCAAGCAGCAGCAGAAGCCTCCAGGGAGAAGCAAGAGCTTGGGCAAAGCCCAGAGAGGAGCCAGTCTAGGTGTGTTCAGGCTGGAGTGGTTGGATATGGTGATTGAGCAGTAGAGGTAAACTGAGGTAGAGGAATTAGCACCATTGAGGTCATTTAGGTCTTTTCTCCTTGCCAGCCAGAGAGATTTTCTTTTTGGAAAGAACTTGTTACCTTTGTCCCTACCACACCTAGCACATAGTTATGGATATATATCTGCAACCCTTTGTAAGTGCACAGGTTAATTGCACATCATTAAACAAAGGCACTTTTGTGTCTACAAGTTGCTTCTTCAACAAACTCTTCCAAGATGCATCAGGAAGCGATAAATAAATAAACATGGTTCAGAGATGCTAAGACCAGGCGCCCAGAGTTTTATGTGCTAAAAGTTGGATGTTTTTCTTAGAGAACACTGCTTTTGGAACCTTGTTCATGGCTTATTAACTCTTTCTTTGCATACTGTTGTAATAAATTTTTTTCAGATCTTAGCAAGCTTAAAGCCAGAATTTTCCATCAGGGAGTAAGTGGGTTTAGAGAATCAGGTATGACTCGTTGGCAGACAGACTGAGCTGGGTGTGGTGGCACACGCCCTTAATCCCAGTAGGAGGATCACCATGAGTTCAAGGCCAGCCTGAGACTACACACAGTGAATTCCAAAAAAAAAAAAAAAAAAAAAAAAAAAAAAAAAAAAAAAAAAAAAAAAAAAAAAAAAAAAAAAAAAAAAAAAAAAAAAAAAAAAAAAAAAAAAAAAAAAAGAAAAAGAAAAAAAGTAGATAGGAGAAGAAAAACAAAACAGCTAAGAATTTCACAGGCTCATTTATGTGAGGCTGTTATTAATTCAGAGGCAAGCAGTGTCAAACATCACAATAACCACGTGAGATGCCATCTATGATAGCATGATCAAACTACAGCTTCTTCACAACGAGGATTCTAAAATACTTTGAGAAAGGTTGTCCTGTGCTCCGTTTGCTTTGTCTAAGGAGACTGTGGAAGTAGGCGCCTGCCTAGAGTAATTTCCATCTGAAATGGTTAAAATTCAAAACACAAATCCTTGCTTCAGGATAAGCTTCATTTATCCGGAAAATATGCTTCTATGTGTTCTACCTCCCTGAACGATGCCAAATAAATGAAAATGGGATTGTTTAGCCCTTTGATCTTCAAAAGCCTTAGTACAAGTGGCAGATGATTTCCTGTGACCTCCCAATCAGAGTGAAGAATGATTATTTCTGTTTTTTTCCCCTCCCTAAGAGCCAGGTAGGAAATGACGAGCAAACAATGACATTATTACAGTGGCATTTTAATGGGTGTTCAGGGAACTGAGAAGTCAGCAGAGGTACTGCATGAAATATTCATGGGGAGTTTTCTTTTCCTTATGTCTTTTCTCTCCAGATACAGGAGGGAAAAAGCATCCAGGCCAAAAGTTCTGACTTGTGGGCTATACAGAAAGGGCTTCTGCAGATGCATCATTGATCTTTTGGGGAGGGATGATCAAAATTCTTCTTGTCTCCCAACCCCCAAGTTTATATCCTTTTTATAAAAAAATTTCTTGGCAATCTTTATTGTTTTTTCTTCCAGATAACTGGGATCCAACTGCTTCATACAGAGGATCCAGGATCTGAATGGTTGTTGACAGTCCTTCTCTCCCTTTGGGAATTAGGGGAGAATTTTGAAGATGAAAGTTTCCTCCCTAAGAGCTTTTGGGATAAGTTAGATGGTCTCAAGCAGATTAAATATTGAAATGAGCAAATACAGGCTAAATAGGCTGATCCAGGGCACCTCTTAGGTGCTGCCTACACGTTACTGACTAGTGGAGTCAGGAGGCCCCAGAGCACTGGTAAGGCTGCACTATTTCTTATCAGCAAGGGACAATGGGCTCCTGGTATGATTTTGTCTATTAATGATCTTTCCAATGTTTGGCCAATATGTAGACCCTTACTTATGTGTACACTTCTCTATGGAGACCCATCATATGATATTCTAAACCTCTGAGAGTCAGCTTGCATAGAAACCTTCCTCTACAAGGATCCTTCTCTAAAGTAGGGTGTTCTGTCTCCTTCCTGCTCCCAGCCAGGCCTCTCTCGCATGTACTTCATCATTTCCCAGGCAGGTCTTTCCACACAGACCTGTCCATTCTCGTCTTCTATCCCTGGTCACATATTGTCCATGAAGCACTTCCAGCCCACTTTAATCCAATAGGGTTGCTTCGTTCTTCCTTCTTTTCTTCTCCCTTCCTTCCCTTCTTCCTTTCTCTCCTTCCTTCTTCCCCCTCTCTCCCTATCTCCCTCCCTCTCTTCTTCCCTCCCTCCCTCCTGCCTTCCCTCCCTCCCTCCCTTCCCCATCCTTGACGCCACCTGACCATTTATTTGATAGCTATCATATCTGCCTTCTATTCAGAAAAGGTTCTGAATAGCCACTTCTCTGGGTGGTGTATAGAGAGCCCTGACTCATGGCCTTTGCCCATTTTGGTACCGTACATCCTCCTGCTGTGGTCAATTTCACACAACAATATGAGGCAAGGAGTGCAGAGTAGGAATCAATATGCACAGCTGGCTTCTCCAGCTGGTACTGGCTGTCTGCAGCACACTGCTGTATTACCCTGGAACTCTCCTCTAATATCTCCCTTACCTCTCAGCTAAAATCTAAGTCTCAGTTGGTACAACTCTGGCTTGATGTTAGAATCGCCTGGAACTATGAGTGTGAGCCTTCCCTCCCAGAGAACCGGATTGTGTGAGTTGTGTGAGGGACTCTGGAATCAGTGTATGTAAGATGCTTTCCTGGTGTGTGTCATATACAGGCTGGGGGTGGGGGCTCTAAGTCAGTGCTTTACAAAGTGTGGCCCTTGGACCATCAATAGAAGCATCACTGGAGACTTCCTAGAAATGCTCATTTTGGCCAGACTCTAAACCTACTGGAGGAAGGGCTTGGAGGAATGGGTTAGACCAGCAGCCTGGGGTTTAATAAGCCCTTCAGGTGGTTCTGTGTACACTAAATTTGAGGATCACTGTCTTCTACCTCCTGAATACTTATTAGAACTAAAAACAGTTAGAAACACACAGCTGTACCCAATCAACACTTGTTGATTAAAATCTCTGAGGGAGTACATTTTCGTGAAGCGAGCTATTTTTTATTTTCTGTGAGGGAATTTAGTGCAGAGTATCTTAAAATAGAGATGTCTTCTTGCATATTGAATCATGTGGTTTACAAATACCCACGGATCTAAGATTTCATGCTCATTCAGTTATGAAGAAACACACCTTTCACTTTCAACAAAGCGCAATGAAATTCACTTATGTGGTCAATAGATATGGATTGATGGCTGGGACGAATTTGGCGCTGGTCCATCTTTCTCTGTCACGGCCATTCGGTATCCAGGTAGAGTAGGCATGGGTTTTTCTGCTTGACCTATGACTTACAATCCAAATAATTTTGTTACAGTTAACATCTTCAGACTTTAATTTTTCATAGCTGTTAATATTTAATCATGTTTTCTAATTTGATAGGAAAGTCACTAAAACTCACAATGAACTCATGAAAAATGATGAAAACAAGACAAAATATAGAAAAATCTTGATACGTTTTAGTTCTATTTTTAAGTCAGTAGTAGGGCGGCTTGCAGGTGAATCACCTGCTAAAATTGACTCTGATTAAAAGGTCAAGGGCAGAGACTGAGATTTTATATTTCTAGCTAGCTTCCAAGTGATGTCAGTACTGAAGGTTCATAGTCCATTATGCAAAAAAGCTCTCAAGTTCTGGATGATGTGAAAACACAGGAAAAGGAAAGTAGAGGTATGGAAACTGCAAAGAGAATTATTTTTTTTTAAAAAAAGTAACCACAGAACAAATTGTTAATCACTACAACTAAAGAACACTTGCTTCTCTACATATTCCAGGGTGTCTATCTGTCTGAGGAGGTAGCTGTGAGGGTCAGGGTATAGTGAAATTTAAATCAGGATATATTCTAGACATGCCATCTAACAAAGTAATGAGATTTTTTATTTTGTAATGAGATATTAGTGCCTCAAATTAATTGTTCTTACACAGCGAAGGCTGTTGAAAAGGGGTTTTTCCTCAGTCTGCTTAATCAAGATTCATGCAGAAGGTTCTAGAAACCTATCTGTTTTCACTTGTTTCCTTGTGTCCTAATGAGATGAATAACTTCCCCCATGTTGAAGCGAGGGGATGATTTAAACTCCTTTTGTAGCATGGCCATCAGAAGGAATGTCCAAGTAGGTTTTCTCTATTCTACTCTGAATAGTTGGGGGCTTTTTGGAGTCTTAATGTTGAGACTGTGTGCAGGATTTTTATAAAGGAAACTATATGTAAGTCCTTGAGTTAAAAAAAATTAACCTGTGCTGGAGTGGTTGAGGAAATGACTTTCCCAAGAGAATGCCATGGCTTGCTTTTTGAATCATGGAGTCAAGGAAATGCTCCAAGGAAGTTTAATAAAGCCACTTCAATGTAGAGGTGAATCTCACCTTCCAGCCTGCAGACACAGCGTCTTTTTCTGATACCCACTGCAGGGGACTTGACTAAGGAATGCTTAAAAGTTCTTCTCTTACCTAGGGTGTCAACACATCATTTTAGGACTTTGCTTCTCTCCACCTCCCTTCCTGATCTTCTTTCCCCAAACCTCTCCTCTGTTAGAGCTTGCCTGTTGTATGAAGGATGGCCAGTAGGTGCCGCCACTCTCTGACTTGTTCACTACAGATGTCACATTCCCCTCTTGGGGACCTAGAACCCAGATGTTTATCTGGATGAGCAGAATTAGCACTTGAGTCAAATGTTTTCTGAAAGCAAAGTTCTAAATGTATTCTTCTTGACCTGGGCTTGTACTGTGAGATAAGAATGTCTCAAGGAATGGTTCTTGGCAGGATTGCTTTAGGATGTCCTGTCTTACTGGCTGAAATGATGTTTTCCTGAGCTGAGGTTGGGTTGCAGGATCTGAAGAAGTTGGGAAGGCACACACACCACTGCTTTACCAGGTGACGGTATTCGTGTTAAAGTTTGAGAACCACTTAGTAAAATTCCTCTTCCGTCTTCTGAGGTGGTGGCGGCGGTGTGTGGTGGAGGGATTGGTTACATATTGGATTGGATTTGAATTTCATTTGTGATAAGGTGAAAAACAGGCAATTTTTGAGAAATCTGAGTTTGTTATAACATTTTATAAGGTGCTTTGCCTTTTTGTATTTTTCACTGAAAATTGAATTTTATAATGCAAAATATATTTAAAGAAAAGTTTCACTTGAGGTAGGATTAGAAAATAGGACAAACACGGCTGGGTGTGGTGGCACACACCTTTCATCCCAGCATTCAGGAGAATCACTGTGAGTTTGAGGCCAGCCTGGGAATACAGAGTGACTTCCAGGTCAGCCTGGGCTAGACAGACCCTACCTTGAGAAAACAAAAAATAATAAGAATAAAAATTAAAAAAAGAATTAGTCTGGGCTGGAGAGATTGCTCAGAAGTTAGGGTACTTGCTTGCAAAGCCTAATGGTGTGGATCGATTTCCCAGTACCCACATAAAGCCAGATGCACAAAGTTTTGCATGTATTTGGAGTTCATTTGTAGTGGCTAGAGGCCCTGAAACACTCATTCCCTTTCTTTCTCTCTCTGCTTGCAAATAAATAAAGAGAGAGCTAGAAAAGAAAATAGGAGCAGAGAAAAATCATTTTGCTTCTGTATTTTTTTTCTATCTTCCTCAACAGTAGTATCTGATGGCATGAGCTGGGGCATCTCAGGTCAGTGGCCAAGTTCAAGCAGGAGATGAGGATGTCCTGGACGCTGACTGCGCTCCTTCTCAGGCCCCTGCTCCTCATTTGCTGAGCTTCTGCTCATGAATCACTTGCTATTCAGGTGCTTCACAGCCAGGGTTGCCCCTTGATCCAGCTAACCCCAATCCTATGCCAGGAGCATCTGCTTGCTCTGCTAATTGGAGGTGCTCCCCCTCCTGCCTGACACTGGGCTGACCTGATGTGGAGACTCAGTGAGAGCGCACAGAAAATGGACAAGTGTGCAAAGGCCTGGGCACTGAGGGAGGTGGGGAGCAGGGCAGCATGTGGAGTAGGCTGTGTAAACAGAATCTAAATATCCTTGCAGAGTGGCTCTGGCGCCCAGCACCCTCTCTGCACAATGACACTAGGCTTCTTGTTTCTGCTTCACTGCCGTGTCTCCTCTCTCCCATGGCTCTCTTTCCCAGGCCTTCTAGCTCACCTATTTTTATGAGCAACAGAACAGAGGGTCAGAGAACTACCTATTTATTGTCACTTAAAGAAGTGCATCTATGCTAGTGTGAGAAATGCCATGGCTTCTCCAGAGATTAAGAAATCACTACAAGGATTCGCAGAGACAGGGAGAACTGGCATCTCCAGGGGCTCCCCACTGTTGCATGGTGAGTCCCCCCCAGCCAATTGCCAGGAGGAGGCCATTGCACTGGGGAGGCCCTGGGCCCTCCCAGGCAATGAGCCCTTAGGTGTGCAGTCAGCTGTTATTATTTCTGGCAGCAGTTTCAGAACTGAGTATCTGAGACATTACTTAGGGCGCTGCGGCAGCCCTTCCTGCCTCTGGGAGTGAGGCTGGTACGGTCTCTCCACTGAGAAGTGTGTTCAGGCATGGTCTGATGCTGGTAAAGAGCTGGGAGTCCAGGTGCAGATCAAGGAATTACCCACCCTAGCACCTTGAGGATGTGGTTTTCAAGATGTCTGTTAGGGTAGGATGAGTGACAAGCACTGGTACCCAGGTTCTGGGACATCTGGATAGAGGGGTGTTTGGCCATCAAGGGGCTCTCTGAGGTCTGAACATTGTCTGGGGTCTTAAGACCCTCTGTCTGCAGGAGTGACCTTGAAGATATTTTTCCCTGGGTTTCAGCTGAGCTGTGATTGTCAAGTGTGAAGTCATGGCTTGAGTTTACAAATTATATAAACATTTGTCTGATGCCCATTTCTGTGGGGGTCATGTGGATGAGTTACAGTGAGGACAATTGTCCTGACAGTATTAGTAACCCCAGGAGTCAAACAGCTCTGTCATGAAGTGATGGGCGCTCCTTCAATAGGGATCCCAAGAAGCTGAGAGAAATAAACATACAGTGTTCCAGAATAATCCCACCAGAATTATCAGGTTATTTCAAAATTAGATTCTTGAGCCTCAACTCAGCTGCAGAGACTCTAATTTCTCAGGCTTGCATGAGGGCCTGGGAATTTGTCTGAACTTGTGTGGGTTTATGTGCTATTATTGATAGGTCAAGGAGCTTGGAACTCCAGAACACCATTGCCCTTGCTGGAACTTGACAAAGCAGAAAGAGAAACCTATTGAAGAAGAATTCAGGATCTCCACTGGCTCACTGTTAAACAGCCAGGGTTGGGAGCGGGGAGGGTGGGGAGGCTTCACAGGGTTGAGGGGGGGAAGGGACTGATGGATACCATATCAGGTAGTGTAGATCTGTGAGATATCTGTTCCTGTGTGGGCTAAGCCCAGCATCAGCATCACTGGGTGCTTGTTAGGAATGCAGACTTTTGGCTGGAGAGATGGCTAAGCAGTTAAGGTGTTTGCCTGCAAAACCTATTGACCCAAGTTTGATTCCCCAGTATCCACGTAAAGCTAGATGCACAAAGTGGTGCATGCATCTGGAATCTGTTTGCAGCTGCCTGAGACTCTGTCACACCCATTCTCTCTGTCTTCTCTCTGCCAGGTATGGTAGCCCATGCCTTTAATCCCAGCACTTGAGAGGTTGAGGTAGGAAGATTGCTGTGAGTTTGAGGCCATCTTTGACTACATAATGAATTCCAGGTCAGCCTTGGCTAGAGCGAGATCCTACCTTGAAAAACCAAAAAAAAAAAAAAAAGAATAAAAGAAGCAGCTAGAGAGAAAAAATATGAATGGGCATGCCAATTCATTAGAAGGAAATGTACCAAAATGTAAGAGTATTTATATTTAAATAAAAACAAGTATAAATATTCTAGAAAAAAAAGAAGCTGACTCTCAGGCCCACCCTAGTTTATTTCATTGGAATTTGCATTCAGCACCATCCCAGAGGATTTTACACACATGCAGACAGGGAAGTACAGTGTTAGATGAGTTTTCTCTCAGTTTTAAGGTTTCCTGTTCCTCATATTTTCTGGACGCAGTTAACCACTAGGACCTTTGTGTGGAAAAGTAGAAGTCTTGGCCCATGGAATGAATGTTTGACTTATGATCCTGTCAAGGGGCCTTGGGACTCACTAAACAGAGGATGGGGACACATTGCACTGTAATGAAAGTTGTAATTGGCCAGGGTTGATCCTCAGGTCCTAAAGGTGCTGATAATTAATTACAGGGCTGTAGGTAGAGCTGAGGTGGAGTCAGGCAGCGTGGAAGAACTCCAGGAGAAGATGCTGTCCACCAGCACGCAGATGACACCTCCTTTCTCTCTGTTTGCTATGCCCTGAAAGTAAAATCCCAGGACTCTCCAAGATCGAGGAAACAGAGGAGCATAGTGCGGATCTTAGACATCACAGCAAGAGGCCAGGGCTGGGTCAGGACAGTTTCTCACACATGCTGGCTTGCTCTTGTGGAATCAACCTAGGTCCTGCCAGGTGAAGGGATGTGGGGGAGGAGAAGTAGCTGACCCCTGACTCTGGGGACTTTTCTTCTCTTTTTGGAGAAGTTCATTCAGTGGCTTACTCTGGGTCACATGGTTTTGTCAAAGGCTTTCTAGGACAGTCAGCTCCTAGGGAAAGGGCCAACACCCAGGTGATGGCTTGTGTCTCCAGGTGCTATGACTTGTATCCTCCAGGTGGGGTTTGGCTATAGGGATGTCACCAGGGAGGGCATCTTTGCCATTGCAGTCTGGACACTGACACTCCTTGCTTGTCATTTCTACATGCTTTCCGGAATCTTCTGTTACTCTTAACTCTCTCTTTGAGGATGGCCCCAGGTTCAAGTCATGTGACAGGGACAGGTAGGCAATGATCTGAAATGAAGGCTTTTGTTTGATCTCACTTGTCTGTCCTCTTCCTGGCTGTTTACCTTCCCGCTAGGGGGCCCCTTGGTGTCACAACATGGCACTGGCTCCAGGGTCCTGTGGTGTCTCTGTGATCTGGTCTGAGAGAAACCTGAGCTGTTATACATGATAGCCTGAAGCCAGAGACCCAACCAGTTTTCAACTCCTCACATGTCTGTTAGGTTTTTGGGACACTTGGGTTTGATCAGTCCTCATTAAGCTCTTCCTCTTTTCCTCTTTGATTCTCTTGCTTCCATGACATTGCTCCCACTGCCTTTGGCTTATCCTCTGTTCCTCTCTGATTTATTCTCTTTTGGTCTTTAACAGACACCATACATCATGTCACCATGCTTTTGTTTTCTGCCACAAAAGCCCTCCTCTCTCCATTTCTCCAAATCTTGCTTGGTCTTAAAGGGTCAACTCCGTTCTCTCCTCTTCCTGGAAGCCTTTGCTGACCCTTCCTGACCTGTCCTATCTCCTTCATAGCAGACTTCTCTGGTACCATGTAGCCAGTCCACCAGTCAAAAACCACATATTGACACTTATCTGGAGTCAAGAGAGCTGCTGAGGACACAGGTGAGCCAGATGGATATGACCTTTGCCATGTCCCGGGAGGAAGATGCACTTTCCAGAAACTATTAGCAATACTTATCAAATTCACTGGAAATGTTAATGCCTTGCAAGGAGCTGACAGAAGTGTCAGGTTCAGTGGAAGTGTCTCCCAGGAGGCCCCAACCTCAGGGAAGGCTTCCTGAAGAAGGAGCTCCTAGCATGAGCCATGAAGGCTGGGTATATGAGCACAGGAGGACCGAGTAAGGCTGGAGATGTGACAGGAGTCAGATCTCACAAGACCCATCATGGCACCATGCCATTCTCTTGGCTTGTATCTTGCATAATAATTAGTCTGTCCTGCTGGCTGGGCTCTGAGCTCTTCCAAGGCAGAGGGGGCACCTAGGAGACCCCAATTCCTCCACAACAGTAGTGGGGTGTGGGTGGTAGGTTTTCAGGAATTTTGTGAGCAGGTTAATATATGTGGTTGGTAGGAATTAGTAGTGCTGATAATATTTACACTATGGAAATTAGTGGATGCTTGAAATCCAGGCTTTTTTTTTCATTTCCTGCCAGCGAACTGGTGTTTCCATGCTTAGCAGCACTGCATGGAATCCAGAGTGGGAGGAGGCAGGCTGGGTGAGAAGGTGCCATGGACTATGGAGGCAGATGCCAGTACATGCTGCTGGCCAAATTATTTCACTAGTCTGAGCTTTGCTTCTCTCATTTATCAAATAGAATTTCAAGACAGATTTGAAAGAATAGATATGAGAAGCCCCAGATCATGCTGGTTATTCCACCAGTAGTCCATAAGACTTGGAAATAGCTATTCTTGTTGAATTGTTTTTGGGCATAGTTACAATGTGTGTGGGGGAGGAGCAGAGGTAGATGTCAGCTGTCTTCCTCAATCACTGGCACTCTTATTTGTTGAGACAGAGTCTCTCAATGAATGTGGAGCTTACTGAATTGGCCAGCCCTAGGCATCCTGTGCCTACCTCCTCAACACATGGATTATGGGCATTTCACTCAGCTTTCATGTGGGCACTGTGGATCCCAACTCGGGACCTCATGCTTGTGTGGCAAGCTCTTTATTCACTGAGTCATATCCCCAGCCCTGAAAATAGTTCTTAATTTTGTCTTATAGGGCATAATAAATAATTTCTGTTTAATTGCAAAGCCACTGCTCATCCATAATAAAATAGTTTTTCAGGTCACATCCAGATGCCCCCACCCCTTTCTCCCACAGCTTCTGGGCTCTCCTCATTCTCGGTGGCTTCCTGGGATCTATGATTCTATGTCCTGTACCTGAGTTATTAAGCAGCGTGCCTGTGAGGTTGGGCAGCTAGCTGCAGCCCCTTCTTTCTCTGTAACCCATGTGGGTACCACCATGGCCCCAGGAAAAGGAAAGCCCGCATTGTCCCTCACAGAGTGTGTGCTGTGTGTTGGTTATTTAAGGATAATATTTCTGGCAGAGGAGCAAACGAGGCGGGAAATGGCTTTTGCGGGTGATTAAATGCTGAGGTGATGTGGCAGCTTCCTTCTGTGGCCATGAGTCTCAATTACCTGACAAGAAAGAGAGATGCGACCAAGAGGTCCTCTTTGAACCTTGGTCCCCAGGGTCAGTGACAATGAATGATAGCACTCAGCTCACTGGGATCTGGGAACAACATGGTGCGAGGGGTGGCCTTGAACCTGTCATTGTGGAAACTTGATGCACAACTTTGAACACGTCATTCTCCATCTGGCCTTCCTTTACCTTCCCACTGGGAAGTTGCGATTGGACTAGCTGATCTCTAGCGTCTCTCTGAGCACCGAAATTCTATCATTTTATGAGCTTCAAGGCAAACACAGACGCCGCTATTTGGGCTTGTTTTATGTTCTAATTCCCAAGGACATATTTCTAAAGGACTATGCTCTAGAGACTCTAATTATTTCTTGTTAGCCAAGAATAATTTTAGCAAGGAGCAGTAAGCTGTGAGGAGCTCTGTGTGTGTGTGTGTGTGTGTGTGTGTGTGTGTGTGTGTGTGTGTGTGTGTGTGTGTGTCCCTATTGGAGTGCTCTGGGAATTTAGTTTAATCCAACCAGCATTTACTGAGTTTTCCCTCTTGGGATGAAGCAGAATGCCCTGGAGGCCATATGGAGATGAAAACCTAAGTCCCAGTCTAAGATTTGCTTTTTAATAGCTGTGACCTTGGATACATAGTGGCCTAAGCCTTGGAGACTGACCTTTAAAACGAAGGCTACATAAATCCCATCTTCACTGAAGAATAAATGAAGAAGTGAAGGGATGTGGGTGAGTCCTATTTCTAGAATAGGAATACAGAGATGCACATCAGTGTCCAACCGTTCCTCCATGCAAAACCCCTGCCAACTAGGTCCACAGACACCTGGTCTGTGAAGAAGGTTTCAGCTCAGCAGTTAGAAAGTGATGATGACCCAGGGTGTTAGAGAAAGGGCCAGTTTACAGGGCTTTGAACTAAAAAGCCAATCACCAGCATGCCCCTGGCAGCAATCAGGAAAAGAACATATATTCAGCTGGGGCCGGCTCTGTAAAAACAAAAGACAGACCAGCACGGCTTACAGCTGGCAAGTGGAGTGGCATTTAGACCGTCTCCCTGGGGGAGTAACACCGTCCTTGAACTCTCCCCACAGAATATCATCGTCATGTTTCTAGCACCGTGGGTCCTTGAGTCCACACATGCGAGAAAACAGTCACAGAACTGAGGGATACTTGTTTGGCTGGAACACAAGGATATCACTCAGTTGGTGACACGTGGACTCGGAGATGACCCGAGCAAGGGCTAATGTGGCACTTTTCCTCCACCATTCTTTCCTTTCCTTCCAGAAAAGTATGCTTCTTGGTGTCTGTCCTAAGGGTTTTGCCATGAGTGAGCCTGGTCCTTGTCCCTAAAACCTTCCATCCTGAGTGGGGAGACAGTCATATCATTAGGTACCCTCAGCTAAGTATTAGAAGTGCTGAGGACATTGGGACTGTGTGGGGCAGGGTGAAGGGTGCTCAGGGTAAAGTCGGCCTGGGTGTTGGGGGCGTGTGCTGTATGGAGGTTCATCTAGAAGAGGTTCATGGGAGTTGACGGGGCTCTGGGTTCTGGGCAGGAATTTCAGAGGAAGTAAGTTCCTACTTGCTTACTGGCATTTCCTTCAAGCCCTGGAACTGTCTGCCAGCATTCTCAAGGTTGGAGAAGTCTCATGTCTATTTCCAGTTCTTTGTGCTAGGCTTGCTCCGAGATTGCCAGACACTGCAAGGGTGGTTGGGGTTGGCAGAAAGCCCTCATCTGAAAGTCAATTACATTTGCCTTTTGCAAATGGAATGCAACACTTATTCTTAATATTTGGGTATTTTTTGTTGGCTTTTTTAAAAGATTTTTTTTTCAGGTCACACTCTGCTTGTAAAATAGAATTGATTTCAAATGGAATTAAGTGTCTATTCTATGTAGGATGCCCTCGCCAAATAATTACATCAAATTGAGTTTGCAAAGATGGTTGTCTTTTTCTCTTTCTTAAAGGACAGTCCACAGTTTACATATCTTCTGAAAGCCCTGTAGCCTCTTCCTGGGTCTATACCTATGACCAGCGAATGAGCTTATCCTCTAAGAACCTGGGTCAGAAAAAAAAAATGCAGTAATCTTATGTCTCAGGACTCAGAGAACCTTTTTATACCATTGTCACTGAAGATAAAAGCGTTAATAAAAATAAAGATTCCTAAGCTTATTCAGCAGCAGAGTTAAAATAAGAAGGCCTTAAAAAGCCCTATATAGTTTTTCTTTGCTAAGGGGAAGTAGGGAAATAGATGGACAGAAGAAAAAAGTTCCAAGAAGAGAGAGCCAGAAAGGTTCTTAGGGCAAGGGAAAGAAACTAGGGTGGTGGGGCTACAGGCTTCTTTGGGCTTCCACATACCCAAGTCACCTAGTTCCCAGGCTTTGTAGATGTCTGTGTCCCTTACCTCCCAAGTGTCCTGCAGTCTCATGTCTTTACCAATAGGAGAATAACTGTCTGGGAACGTGTCACTTTTGAGGATCTTAGAATGAACTTAATCATTTTACAAACGAGAACACAGATCCAGAGAAGGGGGGTTCTGCAGTTGCTCACTTTCCTGACAAGTGTGTGGGATCGGTGAGGAGCTGAGGTGGTCTCAGGGAGTGGCTGTCTAGCCAAGAGGGAAGAATATTTTCTCTTACGGCTTCTCAGCTCTGTGCTTTCCCTGTCTGCTCCATGAGGGGTGTGACCTGAATGGAGACTGGACTTCTATGGCAATGACTTTGCTGCTGACTCTATTTCCTACTCCCCATCACAGGGGTTTTCATTGAGGAACAATTTTGCCTCCCAGGGGACCCTCAGAAATGTCTGGAGAAATTAGTCACAATTGGGAGGGAGATGCTACGGACATCTAATGGATAGAGGCCAAGGATGCTGGAACACACCTTGCAATACACAGGATAACACTTCACA
This sequence comes from Zapus hudsonius, assembly GCA_004024765.1. Classification (NCBI taxonomy): domain Eukaryota; kingdom Metazoa; phylum Chordata; class Mammalia; order Rodentia; family Dipodidae; genus Zapus; species Zapus hudsonius. The sequence goes on along the minus strand of PVHP010004000.1, from coordinate 19,980 downwards.
ATTCTTATTGGCTCCAGACATCAGCAGTGCTCAAGTTGGAAGCTCTGCTTATCTTATTTTGGGTGTGAGTCAGCTTAAGGGCGGTCAATTCAAATAAGACAGGGCTCAATGTGACTGTAGTGAGAATGCTGACATCCTCTTTGGGGTGGATTCAGCTTCCGTTTTTCATCTTGCCCAAATATCAGACTCATACATCTAGCTTGTTAAAAATAGCACATTCCCAGACCCCATTCTGTATTTATTGAATCAGATCTTTGGAGGTGAGCCCAGGAATCTGCATTGTTCCTTGTCTCTGAAGGTGATTCCGACAGTGAACCTGTTTGGGAGAAAAATGGAATCAGAGAGGGTTATTCACTTGTTCTTTTCCAATTCTTATGCATCTCGATTGTAATTTCAGCTCTGCCATTTAAGAGCTCTGTGAACTTGGGCGAGTCACTAGTTCTTGGCATCTCTACTGTCTTGTCCTGAATAAGAGTGGCAACTCATCACCTTCTGGCTTGCAGTGAGCATCTGATAGCACATGTCAATGAGCCTGGCAGCTCCCGCTTGGCAGTAAGTGTGCATCCCTGCCAGATGAGCTTCTGTGCTTGGTATAACAAGGCCTAATACTCATCCAGGGTCTTCTTTCCTTATCTTCATAGCAACCTCCTTTCAGATCTGGGCCCATTGTATGTGTTTATTGTGTCTGTGTAGAAAGAATAATGCACCCACTCCTGAGTGTCTTCCTCCTAATGCTTAGAATCTGAATATTTCCTACTTGGCAAAGATGACTTTGTCCATAGGATCAAGGTAAAGATACCAAGGTGTCTGTTACTCTGGATTATGTCAGTAGATGGGCCTGATATAATCCTATGTGTCCTATGAGGGAGGCAGGAGAACAGAGGCAGGGTATGCATCAATGGAAACTCATTGATTGCAGAGGTTCAGGGAAGGGATTGAGCCAGCCTCTAGTAGAGGGAGCAGGGAAGGGAATGGAGTCTCCAGTGAGGCCTCCAGAGGAAGCTTTCCCTGCTCACTTGGCTTAGCCCATAAGACTCTTTTGACTTAAATTCATATTGTTTGTAAGCTCTAAACTGCAGCGATTTGTTATAGCAGTTGTGGTGGTTTGAATGTAACCCCCATAGATTCATGTGTTTGGATACTTTGTTCCCAGCAAAGCGGCCCTATTTGGGAAGTTGTGTAACTTTCAGGAATTGAAGCCCTGCTGGAGGAAGTGTGTCACAAGGGGCAGGTCTTGGGGTGTTACAGCTCAACCCTGCTTGGTGTTCACCATCTCTGCTTCCTCCCTGTTCTGTGCTGCTGCCATGCTTTCCCTGCCGTGATGGACTCTGGAGCTATAAGCAGAAGTAAACTCTTTCCTTCCCTAAGTTACTTCTGGTTAGGCCCTTTGTCCCAGTAATGCGAAGGTAACTGATACAACAGCCATAGAAACAGAATAGGATTTCACATCTGGTGATTCTGTGCTCTGAGCCAGCACTTCAGAGGGGCCATCAAGAAACTGGAAATGGCTGGGAGAATTCGCATCAAGATACCAATGAGACTGTGTTAGAATTGACTGAAGTTGAGAATTAGATGCTCTTCCAACTGATGGTGCGGGTGTGTTGTCCCAGCTACTTGGGAGGCTGAGACAGGAGGATGCCAGTTCACGCCTGGGCTATAGAATGAGTTGAAAGCTGGCTTGAGAAGCTTAATGAGTCCTTGTCTCAAAATACATAAAAACAAAAAGAAGGATGGTACTCTAGCTCAGTGGTAGAGCACACGCTTAGCTTGTTTAAAGCCCTGGGTTCAATTTGTAGCTCCAAAATTAAAAAAAATAAATAAATATAAAAGCTCTTCCCCACCTGGTATTCTTCATTCAGGGCAGCTCTGAGGAGGAAGTGGGAAGGCTGCCAGTCCCGAAGTCTCCCTGAAGTCAGTGTCTTACAAAAAGACATCTCGTTACCCTGGAAACAGAGGCTTCTTTCTTGCCCAAGGATCCACTGGCCCTTTTGACGTCGATCCCTCTGTCTGGTCTTCTGCCCACGCCTTCTCCACATGGGAAACTCCTGCCACTGTTGACACATTCCAGGAGCAGCTTTTACCTCCCTGTGACCTTGCTCAGAGAGTACGATGGCAGGCGAGGCCCTTTTCACTCAATTTCTGGAAGCCACACCACACTCTGCCCCACCACGTCCATCTAGGAGAGTTTTGAAAGTGCTGAGTGGTGTGCTTATTAGACATCTGAATTATTTAAGGATACCTGCATGTTATTAACCTGTCATTCATCCAAGGGAGGCTTGACGCACATATTAACCTATTTTGCCTATGATGAAAGAGGAAGGAAGCAGAGGATGGGGCAGGAGGTGGGAGCAAGGGCGAGGGTGAGACGAATAATTGAGTCCTCTGTATTGTGGGGATTTGGAAAGTTACCCTGAGAAAAGAGGCAGATTAAAAAACAGTAAGAGAGAAATTTGATAGCAGAATATTTTTGGCTTCAAAACACTGAATTGGGATCGCAAGAGAAGTAGTACATCATACAATCAGAGGCATCTGTGAGCACACATCCTGATGTGATCACTATAATTATAATAATAATAAATGTTCTCTGGTGCTGTGACTTGCAGAGGTCACCCTGAGACGATAAAGTAAAGAAGAAGGGTAGTGGAGAGGAAGCTATTAATAAATGCTCAGATATAGTCTTCCAAGTTTTATTCCCTTCCAAAAACTAAGCCATTCATCCCAGCCCCCCGAACTTGACTTTGGGGGCCTATGAACCACTAGGTCTGAAATCAGTATCTCTGGCGTGGCTGCTCCGATTCTGTTTTGCTAGAATGGAAGGCTGGCTTTGATGCTAGCCTCTGTTTGGATCTGGAGTTGACTCTGATCCATAATAAACACCATTTCTTTTTGTGAGATTTCAAGGTTTGAAACCAGATCTCTTGGCGGGATGAGAGATAGTGCTCTTTCTGTTGGAATATGCTGTACTAAGGTTCTGAAACGCATTGCCTTTGGAGGGACACAGACTAGAGTTGCACATCACCGAGGAGTTACCTACGTCTTGTCACTCAAACATCTTAATGTCTGCTAGAGGAGTCCCCCCATCTTAAGGGTAAGACAAAAATGTTAGATGTCTCTTTGTGGTCTTGGGAGATGGCTCAGTGGATAAAGCACTTGGCCTGTAAGTGTGAGGACGAGAGTTCTGATATCTAGCTGGGTTGGTGAAGCTTCTGTAATCCGCAAACTTGGCAGACAGAGACAGGAGATATCTGGGGCAAGCTGGCTAGCTCACCTCATTGAATCGGTGAGCTCTGGGTTCAAGTGAGAGCCTCTGCCTCAATAAATAAGGTGGAGAGCAATTGAGGAAGAAAACCAATGCCAACCCTGGTCTCCACATGTACATACACACATGTGCCCATTACATATGTGAACATATACCCACATACACATGCAGAAAAAGATATGTCTTGAGGCCCCTTCCTCTCTTAGGAAAAGACTATGAACCCACAGGTACTAGCAGTGGAATTCTATGATTTCCACCAGCACTAAGAACAATACTCTCTAATGAAAAGAGTGATGTTGGTGTGTGTGCATTAAATGTCTTTTGGCCAGTAATGCCAGTGGAGGGGAAGCACTGTTGATCACTATGGCTGTGCTTGGCACAGAAGATGGGCATCACTGGAGATTACAGATGGCGGCTTCTCTGCAAGCAGGTGCAGGAGGGGTGCTGGGATCTAACATCTGCAGAATCCTTTTCAGCCTTGATCTCACCTTTGTATCTCATCTGACCTTCACAGTCCACTTCACACTCATGTGAAGCCCAGAGAAGTTACGTAGCTTTGCTTGTATCACGCAGCTGGTCTGTGAAAAAACTGAAATTTGAATCCCTTGTGATGCTAACTAGGACCAGGATTTGTCCAGGCCCTCCACAGCTGCCTACCCACAGAATGCCAGTATTTGTATGTGGGGTGTGTGTCTCATGGCTTTATGTTTTCAGAGTTCTTTTCCATCAGCCACCTCTTTGATTCTCACACAGATGAGATATAGGACGAAGACAGATTGGTTTATTCTGTTTGTAATTCAGAAACAGTGGGTTTATGGAGGACATGGACTTGAGTCACTCACTAGCCGATGTGTTACGAGTGCACTTGGCTCCTAGAAAGAACATACAGATATGCATGCAAACACACACACATATGTGCACCAAGAAACAAAGGAAAACAGAGGACAAACAAAAAACATGAACAGAAAGTTACAGGTGAAAAACAGATCCTTCAAACATTTATCTCTGTCCTTCACAAACTGTCACATTTCAGATGTCCTCTCCTTATTCCAGAGGCATTGGCTACAGATAACAGATAGGGTCCCTCTAGGGCTGCCAAGAGCCTGCAAGAGCATTGGCTGTTGCTCTGCTCTTTGATGTCACAGCTGATCTTCCTGCTCACGGCTCTACCCTGTTTGCCTGCCATCATTTCCTCCCCTGGGATTTCCAGCAGATAAAGAACAGAGATGGATTGAAGATGGGTCTGTGGAGCGCAGTGCTGATGTGGGGCCTGTGTGGGAGTGTCATATGTGCTTGTGTACTCAGGGACCTGTTTACAAACATGCCTAGGCTGTACTTTCTCTTCACACTTGATAGTTTGAAGAAGCTGCCATCAGACAGATATACAGATCATGTCAAGTCAGCCTTAATGTTTTAAACCTTAAGTGATATTTCTGGTGACTGACAGTCACTGCTGTATTTCAGCTTTGTATGCTCTGAGCCTGAAGGTTGTTGACTTTGCTTAGGGTTGTTTCATGTGGGCATCTAGCAGTGCTCATGCCTGTTGAGACCACTGTTTGTTTTAGCTGGCCTGCCTCCAGCAGGGAAAGACTGGTAACTGGGTAGAATGGATGGGAACCATCCTTTGGTGCTGTGTGGTGTTGCATCCCTAGAGTTGGTGTCCTTGGGGACCCTGTTGCTGATAATTGGGAGAACACAGTTGTGCTGGTGAGATTTTAATTAACAAGCAGACACAAAGGTGTCTACTTCACCTTTCTCATCAGTGTAGTAACTACACCTTACAGCCACTGAAAGCCTGGTGCTGAATTCCTGTAGAACCCAGAGGTCATTGTGACTGCAAGAAAGCTCATTCTCCTTTGCTGCTTTAGTCAGCATGTGGTGAGATGGGATGTGACCTGGGTTAAGAGCTGGGTGTGAATTTGGCATCTTCTCCCGAATCACTGATAAGCTCTGCGATCCTCTCTGGGGACTCTTATAACATCTCTGAGATTCAGCTTCTCTCATCGTGAAATGGGAAAACTGGATGCAAACGATATGCTGTGAGAGGCTGGGAGTTTCTGGAAGGTTCCTTGGGTGTTAGGAGGAAGGTTGTGTAGGAGTGGGTTAAGAATTAGTTGGAATCCAGCTAGATTAAATGACAGTAGTTATGACATTATGTTTTACAGGTTAGGTTTGGAGTTTGGTGAGTTTTGCAGGCAAACAGGTTCAAAAAGAAAACCTGCCGATTGGATCATTCACAGTTCTTTAGCTCTGATTTGAATGACCTTTGGAATCAGTGGAAATGACGACAGTGTTTAGCAGTTGATGCTAAAATTTTAATCCATTTTGCATAGATGACTCTTAATTTATTTTTAGGAGAAATCAGGGGAACAGCTTTCCTCTTACCCCCAAACTTCCTAAAATATGTGCTTGCATGCCATGGATGGGAATATGACAGGAGAGGCAGCCCTGGCCAGAGGTGGTGGAAGAAAGGTTTTGGCTTCTTCCAGTATTTATTTTTCCCTATTGGATTTCTTTGTTTACTGCTGCTGTCTTTCATTCTCAGTAAACCATCCAGCTCGACTAGATTTCATGGTGGGAACATTAGTTATCAGAAAACTCTGATAACTGATTTCACCCTGGATGAAGTGTTAGCTCATGTTGAGATTTAGAGTTTTATTTTTATTCTTATTTATTTATTTATTTAATTTTTTAGTAGCTTACTGTATGAAAGCTAGTGTCAGTTCATTATTAGTTTAGTTTACTATATGAGTCACCCCACCCTCCCATCCCCCTACAATTCATTCCATTCCCTTTTGCAAACTCTCTGTTCACTCTCAGATTTAGAGTTTTAATACCTTGCAAAATATTTGGGGCTTTGAAAGCCTGAGGATTAAAGCTGTTCTCAGAATCTGAATGGTAATGTCCAAGGTTCTGATGCCATTGTATTGTAGGGCTTCTGGTGAGTAGAAGCACCACCTGGACCTCTTGCAGGTGTGGCTCCTGCTTTGCTTCCTCAGGAAGCCTTTGCACTGGGTGTGTATTTGCAGTCTTGCTTTACAGAAGATGTTCTGAAAGTAAATACTCCAACGTGCTGCTCCCAAGTGGGCTGAGATAAAATAACTGTGCAGCCAGTACCTCTGGGAAAATGGGAGATTTTATGCCTTCCGTCTTGGGGCTCTATGAATCCTGAGCTACATCAGGCTCTGTGAAATCCATCAAGGAAGCCACCTACCTATCTTTGTGTAATCCAGGCTTCCCCAGATCACTTGGCTAGTCTTCAACTTCCTCCTCCAGCTGTTCACATCCTCTAGAACTGTGTTCCCCAGAGCATGGCCAGGAGATTCCAGAGCAGTGATTCTCAACCAGGGAGTGATTTTGCTTCCCCGGGATGTTTGGCAAAGTCTTTCGGTGTTTTCAGTTGCTGTAATTTGGGCCAGGGTCTGCTCCTGTCATCTGCTGAGCAGAAGCCAGGAGGTGGCCACCCTCCCTACCATACATCATACAATATACACTACAGAGGATGACTTGGTCCAAATATCAACATTGTAAGATTAAGAAATTGCTCTAGAGAGAGAAAAATTGCATTAGAGATAGGAGCAGGATCTTTTAAATACAGTTCAAAGCCTGGAAAAAGTGGACACTCAAGCCAGGCCTTTTGGGATGATGAAGGTTTTCCTGTCAGTGCGGAAGGAGGTGATGTATCTGAGCATTGCTGTCATCAGAGCCTCTTCTTCATGCCAGAGGCGGTGCTGTCTCCCAACTCCCTGTCATGTGGTAGGGATGAAAGGCCCCTTTCTCAGCCCAGTACCTGGGATCAGAGCTGACATGTCTCTTTCTCATGTTTCCTTCCCAGAATCAAGCGAGTTAGCACCATTCGAGGAGGGATTCCATTTTTCCCAGCTTGCAGAATTAGCTTTATTTACTTCTTTAATCCTGCCTGAGCCTCTTGACAAGGCTTTGCTGATCATTCTGGAGCTGATGTTGACTGGGCGGAAAAAAGGAGGGTGCTCCTGGGATGGGGATTCTGACTGTCTTGGTGATTTATCTGTTTTCACAAAGCAGAGCAATGATGTTTGTTGGTCAGCAGAACTCGGACTTGAAGTCTCCCTCACTCCTCGTGTTTCAGCAGGACAATGGAGACTGTTCCAGCTCTCAATACTCTGATTTTCAAAGTCAATGGACATGAACTTCTTTGGGGCCGTGGATCCATTGAGAATCTAGTGAAACTAATAGAATTTCTTGTAGAAAATGCCTGCTTCCTCAGTAGCTTACTATATAGAAGCTAGGGTTTTATGGAGTACTAGGATATCCAGGATCCAGGATCCCTTGCCACAAGGACTAATACAGACAGCCCACAGAGGAGGATATACAACTGATCAGGGATGGGGAGGGGGGAATTGGGGAATTCGGGATATCAACGCATTGTTTGCCCACTAAATAATGTAACTCATTATGGACAATAAATATATATTTAAAAAATCTAAATTAAATATCTGGGCCTTTTAAAGCCTGAGTGATTAAAGTTGTTCTCAGAATCTGAATGGTAAAGTCCAAGGTTCTGTGGACAACCGAACTCCACCAAGTGGACCTGAGTTGATGGGGGACACCCAAGCAGGATACAACCACCTCAAACTCAACATTTAGAGCCCTAACACAACCTCTAAGGAAGTGGGGTGATGATCAAAAGAGCTATTCCCACATCAAGGCAGAGATCCTAGGGAAGGATAATGGAGAGAGACATAAGGGTGCCCACAATTGTCCAAGACACAAATCCAGAGACTCTTAAAAACCTAATAATTATGCAAAATTTAAACTTACCCACCATGACTCAGGGAAATTTGTGGAAGAGGTGGTGGGAAGAATGTAAGAGTCATGGAGGGGGAGAATAATGCATAAAAGGGAATGTCATCCTGGTTTCAATGGTTTTCTCTAACAACTTGTGATACTGAGCATATTATATATAATTTTGCTCCAATAAAAAAAGTTAAAAAAGAAAATGCATGCTGATGGATGTGTATCCACAATGGTGGATGTGATTCTACATAGGAACATGGAATTTCATGTGGTTGAGTTTTAGGAAACCTCTTTGGGGTGTATTTGTTTGGTGGCTTTTAAGGGAACATTTGCTTTGCAGTGAACAATGCAGTAAATGCTGCTGTTCTTTGGGAATCGTCATTAACACAATGAGTGAGCACTTCCCATGCTTTAGCTCATTATTCATTTATTTAGCACATATTTATATAGTTTCCAAATGTTAAATTCTGTTTTCATCAATGGGGAGTCAACAGTGAAAAGAATTTCTTTTTTCTTTTTGTCTCAGTGCTGAAGAATATAGGAATCGAGAGTGGGGAGAGGTTTCAGTGGATAAAATGCTTGCATGAATGCCTGAGTTGGGACCCACAAAACCCATGTAAAGTAAGACACAGTAGTATGTGAGCATCTGCAATTCCAGTGCACCCACAACAAGATGGGAGGTGGAGATAGGATAATCCTCCGGAGGCTCGTAACCAGCCAGTTAGCCTGGTGAAGGAAGCGCTGAACAAGAGATCCTGTTACATGGGAGTACCATGCACTGGCTGATTGTGCCACTGAACTCCAAGAGAGACCCCACTTCAAATAAGGTGGAAGGCAAGAGTTGTTATACAAGGTTGTCCTGTGACTATAATATGTATTCTGTGGCACATGTGTGTTTACACACACACACACAGACACACACACAGAGAGAGAGAGAGAGAGAGAGAGAGAGAGAGAGAGAGAGAGAGAGAGAGAGAGAGAGAGAGAGAGAAGATTGTGAGAGCCGTGGTGTGGGAGATGGTCCAGAGGCATAGCACCCATCAGTAACAACTCACTTGGGTAAGGAAGACCGAGATGAGGACTAAGATATACAGGATCCCTTGCCACAAGGACTAATACAGACAGCCCATGAAGGAGGATATACAACTGATCAGGGATGGGGAGGGGGGGAATTGGGGAAGTCGGGATAACAACGCATGGTTTGCCCACTAAATAATGTAACTCATTATGGACAATAAATATTAAATTAAAAAAAATACCTAAGCATATATATAAAAGGAAGAAGGAAATTTGAGTTCTAGACAGGTTGAAGGCATTCCTTAGGTTCAGGCACACAGCATGAGCTGGATTAGAGCAGGCTATGTGAGTCCAACGCCTCCCTCTACAGCCATTGCTTCTGCTGCCCTTCAGGTAGAGTCTGCCTTAGTATCTGACACTTGGTCTTGGTCTCAATCTTGGCTTGAGAAGCATTTTCATATCAGTTAAGAAAACATCCAGAGCATTCCACCATCCCAAAACGGCACTGCTCATGGTTTGCTCCCCCCATCAGCACCCTCTGCAAAGCACTGCATAAGTCATATACATTATCCTGTTCCACTGAGGTGATTAGGTTGGGCTTATGGTTAAGCACAAAGCACAAGCTAACAGACCACCAGAGTCTCAAACCATGGTGGGCCATCTGAGAGACTTTTGATTTGTTGCAGGCAAGGAACTGGAGGGCCCAGTCTCCATCTTGAATTTGGGACTTGACTTATCTATTGTGGCCCAAAACCAGTATTTTTCTCAAGGAAGAGTATAAGGCAGATAGGGAGGTCACCTTGTTCATCTCAAGCGATTTGACACTCTCAGTGGGGCAACCTGGGCGGGTAGGATTTCTTTTCTTCTTTTTGAAAAAATATTTTATTTATTTGTAAGCAGAGAGATACAGAGACAGACAGAGAGTATGGGCATATATGGCTTCTAGCCCCTGCAAATGAACTCCAGATGAATGCACCACTTTGTGCATCTGGCTTAGGGAATTGAACTCGGGTCATTGGGCTCTGGAAGCAAGCGCCTTATCTGCTGAGCCAAACCTCCAGCCCTCTTCATTTTTTTTTTCCAGAGACAACTTATACCTGTACAAAGTTGTGATCCTTTCCTCTGGAGAAGGACAGGGAAGTCCATGGCAGTTGGATTTAAAACTTCTGTAGTTGATACCTGTTCATTTATCTTAAAATAGCTCAGGCCACTACTCTAGCTGTGACACCACCCCCTCCCAGAACTTCAGAGTAGGGAAAGAGACCACACAGGAATGTCAGCTGTAAGCAGGCAATGAAAATCAGCTACACGTGGATGGCTCTCTGACCGTGAAAACAGGGGTTACAATTATAGATTTATATGACTCCATTTTCTGCTTTCAATATTGCCTGTCCACATCTTGGACTGAGAAGCCAATGTCTGCACTGGGCCACCTCCTAGGTCCCATGCCAGGAGAGATTTATTATTCTTATAGATACTGCTCATAACAACTCCCTCCAGATGAGCCCAGGGAGGGAGGCTTTTATTTTATTTCATTTTGCTGAAAAGCACAGCTCTGTACAGACATTTGTTCTTTCTCTCAGGGTAGGTCTCTGAATCTAGGTGAGAAAGTGAATTAGATAAAGGCTGGGTTTATTGTCATATCATGAGAAGGGGAGATTGGAACAATAACTATAATGTCAGTCAACTGCGAACAGCTACATCAATTATAGCCCAGCCAGAAAGTGGAACACTATATATCTGTTAAAATAAGGACGATTAAATACCACTGATAAGGTCTGATCTCCAAGGTGTATTGTTATGGTAGTTTGAGTATAGCATGTTCCCCCATAGCTTCATGTGTTTATAATTAAGCTTCATCCTTCATCACCATCTGGTAGCACTGTTTGGGAAGCTTGTGGCACTTCTAGGAGGTGAAACCTGGCTGGAAGTGTGATATTGGGGGCAGGCTTTGGGGTGTTATACCCCAGCTCCACCCAACTTGTCACACTCAATACAGTCTCTCTACTTCCTCCATGCTTATGTGGAGAAGTGATACCTGGCTGTCTGCTCCTGCCTTGATTTCTCCACCATGATGAAAATTCCCCTTGAAACTGTAAGCCTGAAATAAACTTCTTCCATATGCTGCTTCTTGTTGGGTGTTTTGTCCCAGCAACAAAAGGGTACCTTCTACAAATGTGAAATGAGGAAAACCTAAAACCTAAAGAATGAAATCTAGTCTGTAGTAGGTGTTTGTTTTAAAGTATACCTTCCATGAAGTGATAATGAGCTTGGGGGGGGGGTAGATATACAAATTTGCAACTGCGTTTGCCACTCAGGAGGTCTTGACTGAGAGAACAGAGAGGCTTTCTGTAATAATCCTTTTGTGCCTCTGGATTTGTGTTTTACTTTTTCTTGTTTTTATTATGAGCTTGTATTACTTTCTCAAAAATCATTTAAGGTTAAAAATGAATTTCAGATGTAACAAAACCTGGCAAGGTTTGCTTTTGGATGGATGAGCAAATTGTGGTTTGAATGTGATGAACTAAGCTACCCAGAAATGAAAGGTTGACTCCGGGAGATCCCATTACTGTGTGGGATTTATCATTGCTAATGATAAGGAAGGACCAGAACCTGTCAGGGGAGGTGCATTTTTACCTCCATTTACGGGGATGAATTGAGTATATTGTAGACCGCATAAATTGCATTTACACTACACCAATTTGTTATGTGCCATCTGTGAGAAGCTTGAGCTTCCCTCCTTGTGACACCCTTGTCTTCAGTCACCAGAGCTGTCCTGGTGTTCCTGCAGGTGTCTCATAGGTAAGGTGGGTAGTCTGTTTCTTGGGCTACTTAGAATTTATTTCTTTTATTTGCATGTGTTTATGTGTAGTGTGTGCATGCATGTGCATGTATATAAGTTGGTGTTTGTGTCTGCAGGTGTGCATGTCGGTGTGTGTGTGTGTGTGTGTGTGTGTGTGTGTGTGTGTGGTGTGTAGGCCAGAGGTTAACTTCAGGTGTTTTCCTCAGTTGCTGTCACCTTCTTTAATGCACCAGGGTCTCTCACCTGAACCCCAGATTCACTGATTCAATTAGCCCAGCTAGTTACCTTGCTCTGGGTCTCTCCCCTGTCTCTGACTCTCAAGCTCTGGGAATATAGGTGACCACCACACCCACATGACATTTTTTTGTGGGTGCTGAGGATCTGAGCGCTACTCATGTTGTGCAGCAAGTGCTTTACGCACCGAGTCGTCTCTCCAGGAGTTTCCCAGTTCTCAGGGGTCAAAGAGGTAACTTGTGCTTGCAATGCAAACCAAGAGGTGATAATATTAGGTGAGGTCTTGGATGCCTAGTGTGGTGTGTTCCTCCTTCTAATAATCAAATTCAGCTTTATATAGTCCAGGCTTCCTTACTGTCTTTCCTGAAGCTCTTCTTAATGTTCTCTCTGCCTCTTTCCATGATGCCCAGTCTTGCACATTCAGCCAGGCCATCCATCTGGGTGCTGAGAGTCCATGAGGGAGAGTTGTCCAGACAACCTGGAGGAGGCTGTCCATCTCTTGGGTATTAAATGGTGCCTTATCTCCTCCTCTGGGTGTCTGGAGGGCTGGGATTTATTCATCTCTTTTATCAATTCAGAGGTCAATACATCTTGCCCTGGGCTTTAATTTGAAAACTGCACCAGTCAACAGTAGTTGCTTCCCTTAACTAAGTGGATATGCTGTGCCCATCAACTAGACCTCTAAGCATTGAAGTTACAGTTATTCCTATAGTTTATTAGTGCTGCCCAGTACCTTGGTCAGAGAAGCTTTTTTTTTTTTTTTGTAGAAGTGGGTGACTACTGAGGGACTTAAACTTGCCCAAATGATGAGCATAAATGAAAGTTGAATACTCAGCACTAACATCTGTAACATCCCCTCCAAGGCTTGAGCAGTAGGATGTTGGGACACTATCTTCCAGACATGAAGTGACAGTTGCATTAGGACCTCATGGCCACTGTACTTACCTCTACAGAAATGAACTCACCAATGTTTCAACATGGATGATTGAAGAAGGTTAAAAAGAAGTCATCAAAACAGAAGAAGGTCATGTTGAAAAGAAAGAATTCAGTGAAGGGAGATGGGGGAGGTGGGGGACAAAGGAAGTTATTGGGAGGGAGATATGATAAAATAACATTTATCTTCAGGTATGAAAATTGTCAATAAAATGAAGTTTAAAGAAAACTACTTTGATGGGATTTTTGACTGGAATAGCATTGAATCTGTATATTGCTTTTGGAAGGATGGCCATTTTAACAACAAATCCAGAGTCTACAAAGATCTCAACACTAATTCAGACTGCCAGTAGGCCTGCCATGACTCAGGGGGTGGAAAGATTGGAAGAGCCACAGAGTGGGTAGTAATGCCCCAAGGCATGGTCCTCCTCCCCAAATGCCCCACAAGGACTGACTGAGGCCTTCATGCCCCACAGTGCATACCATAACATCACTGAGGAGGACCCTCATAGTAATGGGAGCCCAGGCAAGGGGATGAGAGTAATGAAAGATTGTTACTGAAATAGATAGATCACCAGGGGGCACTCTTCCAAGTGCGTATTTCCTTGATAGGAAACATACAAACTAGACTTGCTGAGCAAAATGAAATCAAGGTATTATTTTTAGTGCTGTGTCTATTCAAAGAACTTAACACTAAGAGAAAGCTGGTGCCTTGAAGGTGTAGGTTCTTGTGGGGCCGAACACTGTTTGCCCCTGCATGGCTGTCTCTGTCACCATGCCTGTATATAAAAAAAATTGGACTATGTGATTTTTGGGTCCCTGCTCCCCAGGCCGGGCCTTCTCTGGCTAGCAGGATGGCTGGCTGTCCCAGTGATCCACACAACTCCAGTGGGTAATTCAGGACTTCCTCCCTCAGCTTGTCTCTTCTTAATGGCGTGGGATGACTCAACGGTTCTATACCAACACCTCTGTCACTCACTTTGATAGCTCACCTATGCAGAAGACTGCTGGCTGGTCCAGGCTTCATATAACACGTTCCCCTTCCCTCTGCTGAGCTACGGGGTCCAGACAGGTTACAGCTAGAAGCCACCTCAGTCCTAAATAACACAATGCACCAGACAGCAGCTACTGTAAATTACTGATAGGGGTGCTGAAAAGACAGTAGAGGCTACATAAATTCTTGTATTTCGCCAGCAGTCTATTAACTTGGGGCAGACAAAAAGAAAGGAAGAAATTTAACAAACCTCTTCCTTGTTAGAGTTTCCAGTGATGGGGCAATAGGAAATGAGGAGAAAAAAACCCAAACAAAAATAAACAAACAAACAAAAATAACAAGCTGCCTTGTCAAGATGCTGATAGGAAAAAAATAGAGAGAAGACTTCCTTATCCTAAAGGAGAAGAGAAAAGACTCAAGTTGAAATTCCCTTATGAATATTACAGAAGGAGATGTCTGTCTGTCTCCACATCACATATTTCTAACATCCAGAGGCTCAAATGCCACCTTATTCCCAAAGCCTTCCCTGGTGCTCCAGACAGAAGCCACCCTCCCTCTAAGATTGCCTCTGTGGCATTGCTTCTCTCTCCCTCAGTGCCCACTCTGTACCCCAGTGATGATTAATGGAGTTCACCCTTCTCCTCTGCCAGTGTTTAAGCTCCCCCAGAGCAGGGATTCTGCCTAGAGGGATGGACACTTCAGAAGCAGTATATTCTAAGCTCAGAGCCACGGGAGCAGACTGACATGAAGAAAACATGATGACAGTCCTAATGGCATTTACCTTAGCAGAATCGAGTTCAGTTCTTTGCATAGTATATGAGCAATCTCTGTTGAATGAACCCGGCTCAACCTTCTCTTCCTTGTTTTAAGGGTAAGGAAATTGAGGTCCATGGCTACTTGACCTTCATAAGATGACACTCCTGTTTGCATAAGAACTAAAACTCAGACAGATCTTTTCTTGCTCTCTTTTATAGCCTGTAAATAGCACTATTCTGTGACCAGTTGTCTCAGTTGACAATCCATAGACAGCCCCGACTCTCCAAGTCTGTACTAGAACTTCCAGGACATTGAGAGCTAAAGCCTTAGTAAAGGATTGCGAGCTGAGGAGGCGGCTCATGATGGAGTGGGAAGACCTACACGTGAAGTTATTGTCACTAACTGTCTCCTCTTTAACTTTTCACCTACGTCCATAGGTTCCTGGAGCCAAGATGGACTCCGAACCCCGTAACCAAATAAACATATGTGCAAACTAAGCTCCCGCCAGTCCTTGCTTAACTCCAGAAAGCAGCCCTGCCCTTCCCTGTTGCTATGGGACTGGGACTGGGACTGGAGTTGGAAAGCAATTTATAGAGTCATCTCTCTATGCACCTTCCTTGTACAAGCGAGACAGTGCCTCCATTTCCAGATGGCTTCTTAGGGGCCCAGTGCACTGAAGACAGGGTCTAAAGCCACCTAGGAGATCTCTCCAGCCTCTGGTAGCTAGGTGGTGGTGAGTATAGTGGTGACTTGTCATTATGTGAACATTCTAAGACTTGAGCAGAGCCAGGCCCATGGTGAGGTGAAATCTGGGTTTCTCAGGGGATGACTTAAGGCTGTCCCTGGAAGTCCTGTGTCTGAGCTTTCCCATGCTTGCTGCAGGGCTGTGTGACACACAGGGAGACTTAAAGAAGGGAGTGTGCCACGATGCTCTGAGAGGGCCTGGAGCTGAAGCACAGGCACTCAGAGTCCTGAGGCCTAGGTGTCCCCACAGCCCTTCACTTCCCATTTGTCAGAAGCTTGGGTCTTCTGTCTGACATCTGTGTATCCCCATTTTTCTGCAGCTCTGGGAAAGTTGGAGCAGTTCTACACTGGGAGTCTTCAGGTAGCTGTGTTTAGAACAGCTGTCCAGATTTCCCACGCCTCTTTCGCTAACAAAGTCAGTGATTAAGACGGGACTCATTCTATGCCTGTTCTGTAAATCAGAGAGGAAGGAGGGGTTCGATTGGGGGTATGAGGACAGAGAGGACTGGACCAGTATCTACATTTCCTGTAAAGAGAAAGTTCTAAAGGGGTGGAGAGATTCTGGTCTGGATTCAAAAGTCATGTTGCTGGAAAGGCTGAGAAAAACTCTGGAAACTTCATGTATCTTTGTCACTGGAGGCCTCTGGGTGGTAGGGAAGACTTGGGGAAAGAGGAGAGCCTGTGATGACAGTTCCTCACTAACCCCACCTTCTGCTGCCGGCATATCCAGTGAAGCCCTGACATTGTGGAGTCTCATCCTCCAGTGGCATGTGGATGGTCTCTCTTTAAGAATGCACCCCATTCTGCCTTGCTTCACTAGTTAAGCATGCTAATGACTTTAAAATACCATTTGGTCCTTCAAGGCAATGAGTGTTTTATTCCCATTGGATTGCTCACAGCTCTTGCGCAGATCCTGGCCATTAGGAGAAATACAGTGAACATTTGTCCTGATGGACCTTGGAAGATTTCCTGCTTTGGGAAGTGAAACTTTTAGTCGTTAAGGTGGCTAAAATTCTCTTCTTAACAATCATTGCCTTCAAAAGCTGCCTCCTCACGAATCTTCTCATGACTCTGGTTTACATAACCATATGTCCTCTAAAGACCCACATTTCTGCAGTTTGTATGCCATTCTTTGTTTTCATCACCTTCTTCTACCCTGGGTGGATATGTGAGCTCTGCGTATTTTCCCCAAAGGAAGTACATTCATTTACAGAACTGAGGCATTTGGGGGTCATTGATTTTCTGAGTTCATCCCTGGAAGTTGTTCAATGCTCATGCGAAGGAGGTGAGGATCACATAGCCTTAATCAGGCAATGTAAGGTATATACTTTTTCTCATTTTAATCATCACAACAAACCCAGCATAAGAGTCATTATTATCTCCAATTTCAAGAACAAGGCATTCTTATCACTTTAGAAGTGTTATTTTTAATGTCAGATAACATAACCTCATTTTTCATGGATGATTTTTTATGTTGAGTGGCTGAGTGGGAAGTTGAACTCTATGTACAGTAAACACAGACTCTACAATTAGAATGATTAAAATAATGAGTCTATACTCTAATTCTTGCCCAAGGTCACTCAGCCAGTAATCTGTGAACCTATAATTCAGTTTCAGGTCTGTTTGATTCAAATGCCTCCAAGACCTCCTAAGCAAAAGGAGATAATAATTGAAGGCTGAATATAGAAATGTGGGTTTCAACATAGGTGGCTATCAGAAGCTTGTTGGGGAGCTAAATGTGTGATTGGATAATATGTATTTTAATAGGGTACTATTACTTAGAAGTTTGGGGGTAGTAACTGCAGGTTGTGAGTAGGATGAAGGAACAGTTCAAGTCCATGATATCACAACATCCAAGGTAAGTGGATGGTGGAAATACAGGTTGAGGTGTAGTGGAAATACATAATGCCGTCTCAGAAATTATCATTGCAAAGACAGAATTTCTAGGACTTATCAATGATGTAATAGGTTTGGGGAACAATGAGGTCAGCAATAAGGCTTTGGGAACTTTGTTATAGATGCCTAGAGGGGCAGTGACACCATGAGATAGGAGAAGGTTACATAGACTTACTGGGAGAGGGACAGCAGTAAAGAAGGAAGAATTAGAATGGCTTTGAGTGTCATTGAAGTAAACCTATAGCTCAGGAGGTTAGATTCTTCCAACAGGCAGTTGGGTTTATAGAACTGCAGATCTGGTTGGAGATCTGGGCAGAGGGCGTCATTTTGGATCCACTGCAATTTGAAGCTGCTGGAGTGTGCTGGATGTCCTGGGAATGGGATGTGGAGAAAGGGGAGGGTCCAGGAAGAAATTTTAGAATAGTCAACATTGAAGGGGTGGAACGGGGTAATCAGTGATGGAAACCCTTAGAATATGTCAGGTGACTTTATCAATTCCAAGGGTCAGTCCTTTCTCATTTCTAGGACAGAGAGAAGGAACATGAGACCACCACTGTCCTTGAGAGTTACCTCTGATGAGCTTTAAATGATCCTAACTGGATCATTCACTTCTGAATTTCTGGAACAGACTTGGTTTCAAATTCTTCGTCCAATAAGACCCACATTGCCAGATTTTATGCCCACAATATTTTTACCAGAATTTATGTTCATGTGTTTGGTTTGAAAAATCTAGAATGTGTCGATTCTCAGTTCTCTGGGGGAGAACACAAGATATTGCCCAGTGAGCGTGTGTTATTCAAGGGATGATGATGGGGAAATTTTCTATCATGAGGCCAAAGTATCAAAGAGCCTAGTGGCTGTTTTAGATGAGAAAGCATGACAAAGTGAGTGTTGTGGCTCAAAGAGATGCCTATGGCATGGGGTGGGAGTCTTTCAGGAGCCTAGAGGAAGAACAGTAGCAGAAATCTGGGGGGGGAATGGACTGAAAGAACCTATGGAAGAGAATGTAATGGAAGACCAAGGACAGCTATCAAGATACACAGTGTGTGTGTGTGTGTGTGTGTGTGTGTGTGTGTGTGTGTGTGTGTGGTGTTCAGGCAGAGATTGGTTATGATCCAGCATAGTTTAAGAGGAGGCATGGAACTTTTTTTGCAGGGGAGGAGATGTTCGTGATTACATAGGTTCAGGAGCAGGTGCGCCAGTCCAATCATGAGCTCACTAGTTATGCACAGTGCCTCAAGATGTCATAGCCAAACACATGGAGGGTCTATAGAAAGTGAGTATATGGAGATGTCTGTGTGGGGGCAAGACCTTTTACAATGGGACAGGTTTTATAGAATGATTTTCTCAGTGTTAGACCCTGTTTCCCCCTTTTATAACAAATATTTTGAAATATTCACTTTACAATGCTGAAATGACACTTGGAGATAATGTAACCTGCCTACACACATAATTAAATCAACATAATGCCCTAACTATAATATAGAGTAGAAATAAAAGAGTGTAATTTATTACAAAATAGTATGCATTTCAATAAATGCTCAAGTGACTATACTTGAAGATATAATGAAGTCGTCAGATCTTGCTCCTATACATAGAAATCACCTTGAATAAGGCAGCTGTAAAGGCAAGCTATTGGGTGTGCTGTATTGGCAATTCAATTCTATAAATGGCATTGCAATCTATTACATGACTCCTTAAAATGGTGAATAACTTTTTGTAAAGTTCTTTATAAAACAAAAGAAATTCTTTCCACATTTTGTACAGTTTTCTCTTCTTTGAAAATGACGAGTCTATTAAGACCATGCAAAATGTTCTCTACTTCTCTATAAAAAAGTGATACTAGGTTTTAGATGTAGTTCAGGTATAACAAACAGACCTTTCCTTCCTCCAACTTCTGGTGGGATATTTTCCAAGTTAGGTAGGAGGTCATGTTTTCACAGATAGCATTTGTTTTTGTCTAAATTGATCTGTCCCATCAGATATGAAAAAAAAAAACCATCCTAAGGGGCACACATTTTTCAGTTGAGAACCATTGTCTTAAAAGTCAATAGTGGCCAGGAATGGTCAGAGATTCCAGCCATCAGTTCTTGGTAGCCAGAGGGAACTGTCCTTGGTACTGGCTAATCTTTGGCTCAACCTTGAGCCAAAGACTAACCAGCACCAGGGATAGAAAGCCCTTAGGTTGTTTACATTTTAGCTGGGTAGAAGAGCTCAGGGTTTCACTTGAGGAACAGTAGGATCTGGGGATTCCATAGCTTGTTTTGTATAAGTATTTCATGGGTTGAGGGTGAGGAGATGGCTCAATGGTTCAAGGCACTTGCTTGCACACCTCACAACCTGAGTTCAATTTTCCTCAGTTCCCAGAAAAAGCTGGATGCAAAGTTGTGCACATACCTATAATCTCAATGCACCTATGACAATGGGAAGCAGAGCCAGGAGACTCTCGATGCTCAAAGCAACAATGGGAAAAACTGTGAGAGAACTCCATCTCAAAAGAAGGTGGAAGGTGAAGGAAAACACCTCAAGGTTGACTTACACATGTGTGCTATGACACGTGCACACCCA
>PVHP010003999.1:0-73668 GCA_004024765.1 Zapus hudsonius | reverse complement strand
CTGCTGGAGATTGTATGCAAAAGCTCAAACCCAGTGATGATCTTTTTGGCATGGGGTTTGGTACCAGGATAAGCCTGTCTGCTCTTTGAAAATTGGTCCAGCTGAGTGGGCCAGGTGGGCACAGCTGGTGGACATCTTCTGCAGTGACTGCACATTTAGTCACTTGGCAAATTAAAATATGTCCTACGCAGGCTGGAAGCTCACTCTCAGTTGCTTGCCCAGTGGGAGAGTTGAAGGCCATTGATTTTTTTTTTCAGAATTCTTTCATAATAAAACTTACCTGAGTTTTATAATGGTGCTTCAGGATGAGGCTCTGAAGACTTAGAATTTTAGAGCAAAGAATTTAGATACTATATGAGCAGGAACACAGGAACTTACAAAATACCCTGGTACAATGTGCATTTTCCCTACTAAATCCCTACTTATGCTTATTAACTCAAAAAGGTGCCGTATTCCAAAATAAAATGTCAACTGCACCAAGCTGAAATATGGCTCAGTGGTTAAAAGCACTTCCTGTACAAGTATGTGGGCCCAAAGAGGTCTGAGACACTGCTTAAGGACCCACATATCTGGGTGTGGTCATGTGCTTCTATGACCCCTGTTCGGTAGAGGAGTAGAGACCTTGGTGCCATTAGACCTTACCCCCCCCAAAAAAAAATCAAGCTCTCAGTCAGCAAGAGACTGCAGCTCAAGTAAGAATGGGTGGAAGAGTGAAGGAGTGGGATGTCCAAAGCTCTGCTCCAACTCTGGTGGGCAGGTGCACCCTGCCGCAGGTGAGCCTGTGGGGAGCTTCATGGGCACATATCGTGCATATACCATATACACAGACCACACCAAGACCACACCACACAAGCATGTCATCAAAAAGAATAAAATGCAATAGTATAGGAAAAGAGTACTGCCTAAAACCAATTCATGTAAGAAAATCTTAAATTCATTGACATCCATCCTCGGTGGATGAAAATGGGTCATGTATCTGCCATACAGTTAGTAACATAGAAAATAAAAATAATATGGCCTTCCATGCTTCATATTGGTTAGACTTCATCTAGAATTCCATATAGAACTGTCTATGCTCAGTTGTAGCATGGCAGGAAAATGTAACCAGGCAGGTCAAGAAACAGATCAACATCAAGAGTCTTGGAGAAGAGAGGGTGTGTTATAATTGTCTTCACGTATGTGAAGGTCTATCACGTGGAAAAGAAGGTGGAAAACTGCTTTAGAACTAATGGGTGTAGTTCGTAAGTGGAGACAACATCCTGCCCTTATAAGTGTAGTGAACATGGAAATGAACAGACCATGTGATACTGGAGCAATGACATCAGGGACCTTGGCAATGACACCGGGAGCCACGAGATGAGGAGTAATATAGAACATGTACTGGAGTTTATAGATGGTGGCGGTGGGGCTCAAAGCCAGCTCCATTGATCCTATCCGATACCCTAAGCTCCAGACAGTAGATCTACATTGCATTTCCCTACCTGGACACCTACCTCAGAGTTCTGATGAGAACTCAATGTGGTGGCGCCCACGCAGAGCTGGGAAAGCAAGGAGGGTGCAGGTGGGCTCCGTGAGCTGTGATTGGTGTCATCTCATTCTCAGTGTGCCACAAATGTCACTGGACAAGAGGAGGAGCAGGCAGCATCTCATGCTAAGGGTTTCTGGTTCCCTAACTGAAGTGTGTAGAAGATTGTAATGTTCTAACACTCTGGGTGGCCTCTCCATTCTTGTCCCTGCACTGGGTCCCTGTGATGATGGTAATCTTACTCTCTGGCATGGGTCAAGTGTGCCCATCCGCAAAGCCAGCTCTGATACTCTTGAGGTTCTTTCTGCATTTAATCCTGAAGTTGGACTTTTCTTTATTAAATCCCATTCAGAAATTGGCACAATTCCATTTGCTGATTCAAAAAGGGGAAAGAGGTTTTGAAAAGGCTTATAACAAAGGCTCATAAGCCTTACAGATCAAACAGCTCTTAAAGAACAACATTTTGATGAGTTAAGTGTAAAAGAACCAGAAACATACGGATTAAATTCCCCTTGAAATTTGAATGCATTTAACAATTAAAGGGAAATGCACTTGGCAAAATGCACAGGGGTCCTCTACTGAATCTCCGACATTTAGGAAAATGGCTTGCGACAATGTACCCAAATGCAGCCACTTTCTATCGGGCTTACATTAAGTGCTGCTAGGATTTTTCTTTCTTCTTCTTCTTCTTTTTTTTTCATGTCTCTTAGGAGACTATTTCAGATCCCTGGTCTCTCTTCTTTCCTTCTCTCTTAATGGCTAATTACTAATTAGCAAGATATTTGCGTGCTGGGTGAAGCAGTTCATTTTCTGAAATGACCAGAGCCTACTGTTCAGGTCACCCTGTGGCACTCACCCAGACACCCAGTTGTAAGTGTATGTGGCGGCAGTAGCCTGAGAAGCTCTGAGGGGTTGAATCCGACTGAAGGACACATGCCACCCATATGCAACCAAGGGATAAAACCCACACCAATACATCTATCAGGTCCTGGCAGACTGAGCCAGCCTCACCAAACAACACAGCACTCCTCTGAAATCCTCAGGACATTGACCTCATGTGGATGGGTTCACAACAGAGATTACACTAGGTTTTCCAAGGAAACAAAGTACTGTGTATTTGGTCTGTCTTTGTGGTCCAGGCTTATGGTCTGCAAAGTAGATGTTTAGACATATCAAGTGATTTCTTCACATGCAGAAAAAAAAAGGTGTGGGATCTTTTATTTATAATTATTGTTCTTTATTTTTACATTTTTTGAAGTTTTGATGATTTTTTACTCTATGTTATTGTAGGGTTTCAATAAATAGCAATAAATATTGCCAGCAAACAAACATATGAGCAATATGGGGGATGCTCGA
Source organism: Zapus hudsonius (assembly GCA_004024765.1). Taxonomy (NCBI): domain Eukaryota; kingdom Metazoa; phylum Chordata; class Mammalia; order Rodentia; family Dipodidae; genus Zapus; species Zapus hudsonius. The sequence goes on along the minus strand of PVHP010003999.1, from coordinate 70,787 downwards.
GAGTTACCTTTTGTTATTATGTGTTTTACTTCATATGACCTGTTTTTCTATAGGTTGATGCAAGCAAGCAGCCCAAACCTGCAGTCTGTTGTTTGGGTTCAGAGGTTGGGCTTGAATCTTGCCTCAGTCACTTACGTGATGATGAAAGAGAATAGGAGAATGCTAGCTTCGTTTAGGCAGTTTTAGTTGGAGATTGAGACCCAGAGAAAACCAGGAGATACCTTTCTACATGCTACGTGCCAACTAGCCCTGGCACAAGAAATAGAGTTCATGTCTGATCCACACTGATCAGCACTGCCCCTTCCTGTCCTCAGTCTAATGTGCCATCGAGAAGGGCTGGCTCCTATGGGCTGGCTCTGGGGTCCACCCTCCAAATCTGCAAACCAATCTGGTCTTTCCTTGTCTATCAAGACTATCTTCTTCCCTTAGATTAGCTTAGCTCTCAGCTTAGCTCAGTCCAGCTCCACTGTGCGCTGCTCTTCTCAGCACTTCAGCTTTGCTCTGCTTGCTTCTCTTTGCTTGGTCACAGGGACATAAGTCAGTCTGACTTCCCCCTTAGCCTCGCTGGGGGCCATGTGGGGGAACATAATATAGTTTCTTTGTCTGGGGGAACTTTTCTACTTGCCTCTGCTTTATAGTTTGGGATAGCCATGGGTGAAGCCCTCCTAATTACTCATTCCTTCTCTGAATTTCTTGAAGTTCTATCTTCCAGCATATGTGGCTGTACCTCAGTCTTTTCTTTGAAGCCTCAGTTAACTACCCTCCACATGTTTGTAGTTTTATCTCAGATTTTCTTGAAAGCCCCAGTTTAACTCACTTCCACGTGCTTGTGACTACTTTAGTCTTTCTCAAAACTTACATCATTTTTAAATAAACCCCATGATTTGTGATTTCTCTCCAAAAAAATTTGATGATTCATAATTTATTCTTCTGGAGTCCATCTTTATTAATTTTGTATTAAAATCAGGACAACTCAAACTTGGAGTTCATAAATCTGGGTCCTCTCCAAACCCCTGGAAATAATGCATCTATGGCCCTGAAGAAAAGAGGAGGTCTCTTGGAGACTCCACCTCCTCTGTCAAAAGAGAACCTTACTACTTGAAACCTGCATTAGGGTGTGGTAGATGCTAGGCAAGAGGTGAAGGTGTATCTAACACCCCTGCACAGTTCCTAGCACATACAAGAACAGATGGTCTTGGTAAGCACTGCCATTGCTTCCCTTCTGGAATTCCCCTTCGTGGGACAGGTGTTCTCAAAGGCTCCCAGCTTTCCTCAAAACCTTCTCTAGGAAAAGGGAATGGAGTGTTCCTGTCAGATCATCTCTACATCCCAGTGAGGATTGGAGGTGAGAAAGCTTCATTACAAAAAGTCTCCCTTCAGCTCTGTTAACAAGGTCTACAGTGTCTCATAAGCAAGACAGAATTCTGTGCTCCTTCACACTCTCTGGTTGAGGCCCAGACCAGCCCGCCCTATGGATTCGCATGCATTATTGATCCATAACATTGGCTAGTGAAAATGAACAATGTTTTGGTCAGTCAATGATACAGTTTAGATACTGAACCCTGGATTCCCATGTCAGCCAAAAGAAAGAAAGTGGCTCAGCTTCCCAATGACTTAGAGAAGGCTAAACCTCTTTTAGAAAATATACAGGGCACAGAATTGCAGCCCACTTATGTCTTTAAAAATGTTTTTGTTATGTTTTGAGAAAAAAAAATCCAAAGGAAAACATCAGAATCAATAAGGTGACAGAGAATAAAAGCCAGAACAATTTAGTGAGATGTAATGAACTCGTGATGGGCCTTATGGCTTTAAAAGAGCCCACAAATCCTTTCTTGTTTGTTTGTTTTGGTTTTGTTCTGTTTGCTGAGGTAGGGTCTCACTCTAGTCCAGACTGGCCTGGAATTCAGTCTGTAGTTCCAAGCTGGCCTTGAACTCAGAGCAATCCTCCTACCATTAGGAGTGCTGAGATTAAAGGTGTGAACCACCATGCCCCAGCCCACAAATCTTCAAAATCTACAGTGGAAGTGAATAACACTCTTGACTATTTAATCACTGAGAAAACTGAGGGACGGAAGTTTTAGAGAAATGCTATTGTGGAAGTCAAAATTATGAATTCACATTTAAAGCACACCGACTCCCCGCTGCAAATGTCATCTGTTCCCTTTGCTTTTCTTCACATCAAATCGGCTTTCTTTCCCCATAGGAGTGATTATTGTCAACTGAAATGACCTGGTTACCTTATTTTCTTGCTAGTTCTTGACTTTTCCATTCTCCATCCAAGAAATATGATTGGTTCTTCACCAAGCCTTCTCTCTGTGAAGCTACACTCTGTCTGAATGTTATGGTGGTTATCTTGGTTTCCTCCTTCAACCTTGACCCTATAACAGTGAATGGGTGTGGTCTGGGCTTGACCACGCTGCTCCTAGTCTACTTCTGTGTCAGGGTTTTTGGGAATTCTCATTCCTACAGCTGAGGCATCATGGCCCAGGAAGTCTAAAATCTTTGCTATTTGGCACTTAACATAAAAGGGTTGTTGACCTATGGGTCTGCAGAATCAAGTGAACATTACAGATGAAAGAAAGACATGTTTAGTAAGCCGGGCAGTTGCTGAAAGCTGGTTACAGCTGTTTCAACAACAACACACACTCATTAAGTCAGATTAATGCAGCTATTTAGCATGAAATGTATGAGGTAATCAATACTATTGCATCTGTGGTTTACAAAAAAATAATGATGAAATTATGTCATTGATTACATACCCAACAACCATCAATATTTACCTTTTTCAGGTAAATGCCATCAAGATAAAGGTTACCTATTGCATAAGAAGAATTAGATTTTCACCCCATTCTCCATCATTCAGAGACAGACTAATAAGAGCTTTTCTACACTTTTTCCTGATTTCTGCCTTTCGGCTGCTGCAGTTTTCCTTCAGACTTCTACAGGAGAAAGGGTGGGAATAAAAGGAAGAACCACACTATCTTCTAAGTGCTCGGAAACCTTTCTTGAAAAAGGCGATATGCTATAAAAGAAATATCCTTACAGAAAATGAATAAACACATTATTTTTAGATTTCTGAGTGGATTGCAATTATCTCTACTCCCTAGGCTAATAATAGCTCAGAAAATCCAAAGTGCTTTGGAGGTGATAGGAGCTCTGTTGGTACCCAAGAGCATCAGAAATTTTGTTCTACTTAGATGTGTAACTCATGTATAAAACAACCAGTAAGAGACAGCATGCTTTGCTATCTTAAGAAATGCAAAATCAACCCAGAGTTCCATCTTGGAAGGGAGCTCTAGGGATTTAAAATGTATGTGAGACTTAATGTGAAGCCACTAAATATACCACTGTACCCCATTTTTACAAAATGTTTCCACATGTTGATATTTCCTTCCACAAATTGTATTTTACTGTGGTCCAAACATTTAATGTGAGCTCTACCTACTTAGCAGAATTTTAAGTGTGCAGTATGATCTTGACAAGCATGAGAGTTTATTGATTTTGTATGATGAACTGTATCCTCTTTGAATTACACCTTCTTGTTCCCCTCTCCCTCCAACCTCAGATAACTATTGAGCCCCTGGTTTTTATGAAATTTCCTAGTTCTGACATTGTGTTTAAGTAAATGATCTAACATTTGCCCTTCTATGGCTGGTTTATTTCATTGGACACAATGTCCTCAGGATTCATCCTCGTAGTCATACCTAGCAGAATGGCCTCTTCTTTAAGGATGAATAGTGATCCATTGAATGCATGCACTTCATTTTCTATGCCCACTCATTCATCAACACAGTTTTTCCACACCCTGGCCAGTCACAGGCATGGCAGTGTTTCTGAAGCAGAAAGGCATCTTACCATAGGTAAGATCATTTAACATGATCTCTGCCTTACTACTTCTTCCAGATTTGCAAAGGTGTTATGAAATTAACACAAACCTTACATGAATAACACTTTGAAAGCAAGCAAACATATTTCCCCTTGGGAAACAAAAATAGAATATAAAAATCTATTTTTCATGAACTACATTCTCTGAAATTAGTCCCTGTTGGTGAAATAAAGACCCTGATGGAGGGCCAGGTTTCCTTGTAAGTCCCAAGTTCTGAGTGAGTTTTCCCCACTCACCCCATAACAGTGATTGTACCTTGGGAAGTAGACACAGGCCAAACAAGACCTATGGTCCATAGGGTCAAAAGGGACAGTCATGGGGCTCCTTCACAGCAGCCACCTGACTTCAAACAGTCTCTCAAGTTCACTCTAAAACAAAGGCACCTGGAGTTGTGCATTGTTTTCCAAACAGGCCATTATCCAGTGGCCTATTGCAAATTAGTTGAGGGAAAATCTGTGCTGAGAGATAAATCTTTCTGTGACATTTCAAGACATCCTCAGCCAATTAGAACCGCCACTGTGACAGTGGCTTGGTAGCACACATTCCAGTAAGCTGCCTCCATGCCACAGCCTGGGGAACCTTGCAGAGCCTGGTGGCACTCACTTTTGGCTCTCTGCTGATGGGAGAGCAGGTGGGGCCAGATATAACCCTGGGCTAAAGACACAAAGGACATGGAGAAAGCACTGCTGTGCAACCTTTGCACTTCATGGTCGTCTGGACACAACCTTGGGCCCACAGGAGCCAGGATCATTGCACAGATGAATTGCTGGGGCTTCATTGCAAAACAGAATTGACCTTAATGGTCAGATTGGTGAGTTTCACTGTGGAGGAGTTTTGGCCCACACTTTGTGAGGACTGCTTCAGGTCAGGCCAGACTGAATCAGCTCCCATGTTATTTAAGTGCCCCCATATTCTTCAATTACCTTTCTGCAGAAAAAGTGAAGTCGATCCAGTTTTTGCAATCTTCATGGCTTGCCACTTCCAAAACTCATTTTCCTGGGGAGGGACTTTGCATGCTTACTGCCACGATAATCAGCACAGTGTTGGGACCTTTTACACCACTAAGTCACAGTCCAGCATTGCTTAGTTAAGTCACCCGACATTCTTTTTTTCTTTTTATTAAATATTTTATTTATTCATTTTCAAGGAGAGAGAGAGAGAGAGAGAGAGAGAGAGAGAGAGAGAGAGAGAGAGAACCAGGGCCACCACCTTGTGGTTCTGGCTTATGTGGTTACTGGGGAATTGAACCCAGGGCCTTAGGCACTGGAGGCAAGTGCCTTAACTTCTGAGCCATCTCTCCAGCCCCCGACATTCTTAAGGATAAATAAGTAAGCACTTTTTTTCCCAGTTCCCTAGATGGGTAAACTGAAACCCGGGAAAGATGAATCCCATATCCTAGGTCTCAAAAATAAAACAATATCTCTAATTTCATTTTATTTCCTCAATAAGTAGAGAAATTTACACTGTGGCTTCGTATCTCAGCACAGAAGACACTTAATTTGGAACCCCTCAACATAAAGCACAGCCAAATTTTTCTTTTGATGCCAAAGGCATGAAGCCCCAGCACTACAAGACTCAGAGACTACAGGCTGTGCACAGGCCGGCCTCATAAACTAGCCTCATTTTGCAAAAATGACACCATCTTCAGATCTGTTCAGATCCAGCCATGGAGTAACATTCAGAAAGTGTCAGAAACTTGTTTTTTCAGAAGAGGTCCCAAGAGAAAACCTTTCTATTCTTCTCCGCAGTAAAATCCAGAGCTGCCTCCCTACTACGATGCAGTACAGTGTGCAGTGATGAGGGATGGCTAACCAGAGAGCCAGGGGGCAGGAGCACACTCATTGAAACAGGCCTCCTGTCTTCCAAAAAACTAAAAATAAGGATGAGAGCAAGAAAGATTTATCTGAGTCTGAAAGGAAGTTCTGACATTACCAGAATGGCATCTCTCCAGAAAGTCTGTTCATTCCTTTTCATTCACATCTCCACTTAGTATTTCTCTGAAAATCTAGCTCAAGGGAAGGATGCTTTCCCAAGGTTCACAACAATCAGTTCCCCCAAGCTAGCATACACTCCCCCCAAACCCAGTTAGTTAATTACTCACCAACAGAAATACCAAAGCAACAATCAGTTTCATGCATATGTGTTTGAGAGCCTTTATTGTTCTAAGAGACTACTAATTACATGTTTCCTCTGGTATCTACCCTTTACCCCTCCCTACTTCCCTACGGGAGCCAGAGTAACACAATCAAAGAGGATTCTAAAGAGGCTTGTCACATCCTGGGGTTTACAAGACATGGTACTCAAAAGGCAGTGATGTTAATATTGTTTTCTAGTATGCTGACTTGCTTGGGGGGGCTTGCAGCCATCTGTGTGCATTAACCCTTTCCTAAGTCAGAGGAAAGCAGAGGTCGACTCCTCATACAGGCACACTCTCTGCCTTGCATCCTTGGCTCTGTGCACTTATCATTGATTTACATCCAGTCAGTTGTATTTTCTTTTATAATGGGAAACGTGTAGGCCTTGGTACAATGAACAGCTGCTGGTTCTGCCCTAGCCAGTCTGTGTAAGAATTAGTCTGAGTTCCCCAAGAACTGAATATAAAATATATAGGTGGGTGAGGACTAAGTTCAGATGATTTTATGATATTACAATCCAGAGTCATGTTTTTTTTAAAATGGAAAAGCACTTTTTTTTCTTATTTAGTGTACATGTGTGTGTGTGTTGTGTTGTTGTTGTGTCTGAGTATGCTTCTGTGGGTCAAATGTTGACAACAGGTGCCTTTCTTAATCATTCTTCACATTTTTTGAGACAATGATTCGCACTGCTTCTGGAGCTAGACTATGGAGCCTCAAGCTCTGGAGATCTCCCTGTCTCTTCGTCCTCAAGTCTGGGATTACAAACTCACACTACAGCATCTGTCTTTTCCATGGCTGCCTAGGATCTGAACTCAGGTCCTCGTGCTTGAGACAGCAGCACTTTACCTCGGGGGCCATCTCAGTTCATCTCTCAGATGCGCCGAGGCTGACTCATCCAGCACTCTTAATGCAGGCGACTGCTACTGATGGCAGTCCTGTTTATTGAAATTGGGTTGCATTTTAGTGTGTGTTAAACGTCAAAGCAGCAAACTTGTTGTGAATCTGATGAAGTTATGTACTCTAATTCTAGAAAATAGATTTGTGATTCTCTCCCCCCCCCCCCACATACATGTAATGCTAGAAGGTTCTTGGACTTTGCGAAGCTCATATTATATACTCGCCCCAGGTTAGAAGATCTCACTTTATTTAAAGTTTAACTTGTAGCTACTTAGCAATGTGTTTCCTAATGTTCCTATTGAAACCATGTCTACTGGATTCTAACGATGCTTTGATTTACTTGTTCTTTAATCAAATGTTCTTAACTGATATGAATCAGTCCATCACCACAATGCTTAATTTTAATTCATGAACATGCACTGAAAACTTCTTATAGTCAAGAATTCTGGTAGGTTCTATCAGGATCCTGTTTGTATATATATTATCTCAGCTGGAGTGTGATGCCGAGTTATTCAACTAACACTGATCTAGTGCTGCTGTGAAGGCATTTTGTAGAAATGATTAGTGGTCAAATTCAAATTGACATGAAGAGGATTACCCTAGATGAACTGAGCAGACTCCTCAAATCAACTGAAAAGTCTTCAGGAGCAGAAATGAGACTTTTGGAAAGAAGTTCTACCTATGCCAAGTTGCTATGGCCCGTACTAGAGAGTTCCAGCTCTTGTTCCTGACCAGGGGTCTGCCCTGTGGATTTCAACTTGCCCAGCCAGTCTTCCCAATTCCACATTAAATCCTTTTGGATGGGATGTCTCCTTCCAGTTCTGTTTCTCCCTGAAGTGGAGTTTGTACAGGGAAGCAGGGCACAGCTGAAATAACCCAGCTAGAAGTGGAGAATTGGTAGAAGCTATGAGCCTTCTGTGGGTCTCTAGGAAAACCCAGATTACCTTTCATAGAACATTCAGAGAAGTAACTCTGGTGAGGTATTCAGAGAAAATTTAGGAGCATTTTATTATATAAAAAGGTATTATATAAGAGCAGAAAGCTTAGCTGATTGCCCTTACAATTAGTGGAAAGCAAAACACATAAGCAATGAGCATAGATATTTGACAAAGGAGAATTCCAAGGCAATGTGTTGAAGGTGCAGCCTGGTTTCTTCATTCTGCTTACAGTAAAATGTGAGATGAAGGAGACACATTGAGGAACTGTTAAGTAAAATGGACCTAACCTTTCGTGACTTGAGAAATTCTCAGTCTATTTACATTGCAAAAGATGCTAAAATTAGGAGATAGTCTGTTAGCAAAAAGTACCATGGGGAGAAGACAAGTTGTGAAGCTAAACAAACTTGTGCTAGTGATGAAGAGATAAGGTGTATGACCACGGGCATAAGCAGGAGTCAGGAAACTGCATGGGAAAGGCCTGAGACCCACTTTGTCCAGTAGTATTAAGTCCATATTGTATGAGGAGTCTTAGGGTCTCTTGCCAATACAACAATATAAGGTCAACACACCAATAAATTTGGGGTGTCTCTGGATCCTTGTCTTATGAATTTAAAGAACTAAAATCCACAAACCAGAGAGTAAGGTTCAGAGAGACTATTAGATTAAGAGAAAGAAGAAGAAAGCACAGAGCACTCCTGTCATGTGAAAGTCAGAAGATAGAGAGCCCATGTGGTATAGGGGACCCCTCCTCCTATCTTGGGCTGGGACTAGGAGGGTTTACATAGGGACCTGGAGGTTCAGGCATCAGGAAAGATGAGTAGGCAAAAAGAGGCCACACCCACCTGTTAAGCATCTACTTATAATCCTACTGTGGTGGGTTTTGCCCTCAGGCTCAGGTGATTCTGAGAGAGCTGATTGGTCTGTGCTCAGAAACAGGTTAGCACACCTGAAGAGGTGTCCAGAGAAAGCTGACTGGATGAGACTGAATCAGATGGTGAATTCCAGTTCTTCTCTCATTATGATACCCATGGGGGACTCACAGGCTAATGAGAATGTTTTAGCAGTGGAAACACAGCATGTGTAACTTATAAAGATGAAGGTGTTGCAAAATGAGCAGGGCTGCAGGATTCACAAAGTTTCATAGGAAGGACTCAGGTTCACAATGTTGCAAAAGCAAGAAAAAGAGAAATCTGCCTCCATTTGGGATGTGAAATACTACCCCATCTGAGTCAGGTGATGAAGTGTGAGACTTTGATATTTAGATGAGATTTTAGGTATGTGTTGATACTACAATCAGATGTGATTTGGGGAGTGTTATTCCTTTGAAAAGTACATGAATCATTGGTAGATTGTGTGGAAATGTCCCCTTTCAGGCTATCTATACCTTAATACCTGGAATGCTCATATTACCTTTATGGGAGGTGAGGGATCTTTACAAAGGTAATCAATTAATTTGATGGCAAAGAACCAATTTTGGATTATTTTGGTGGAGTCCAAATGCAATCACATGTATTTCTATAAAATGACACAGGAGATTTGATTACATGTAGACGTGAACCTGATGTGAGAGGCACAGAGATATGAAAATTCTGGGCTTGCAGAGTAGAGTGATGCAGCCCCTGGTGGAGGGTAGTAGAAGTCACCATGGGCAAGAATAGGGAATGCACTAATTCTCTCTGCCCCCTTTCACATCTTGATTTGGGTTATTAAGCCATTAATTTTGGGTAATTTGTTACTGTAGTAGCACAGTGAAACAATATAGATTTCATGGGAAAGTAAAATAAAAGCTATGAATCTCAGTCTTTAACATCCACAAATAGAAGGATCAAGAAGAATGACTGATACTCATCTAACAAATACAGAGATGTCAACAATAAAAACACAAGATGTGAAGGTCTGAGAATTCTTCTTTCAATGTATAAGATGGAGAGGGTTCTCGTAGAGGAGAGGATACAATGAACAGTGTTTCTAAGATGTATTCTAATACAGAAAACATTAGCTTCATGGTGCTGAAAATGGTGACCAGAGGGCTGATAATGACCAAGGGACAGAATTACAGTGTAAGAAGAGGCATTTTCCTAAGTGCATTCCAGTGTACTTTAGATTGGGCTTCAAGTGGATTACAGAGAACTACAAAAATCCCTCAATACAACTGCTTATGTCACCCTCCCTTCTTCCCAATATACACAGGAAATCAACACACACACACACACACACACACACACACACACACACACACACACACACACTCGTACCAAGAACACAAAGGCAGAGGCAAAGTAATAGATGAGCACATTTAACACATGGGTGTTGGGGACTGATGGATGATGGACTTGGATCCCAATGAAGCAACTTCACCTCCCCTGATGAGTTCTTTACATTGTCTTCAGTGAAGTGTAACCAATAAAGAGTACTAACTGCATGTAGTTGTGATGTTTTGTAATTTACGTTATACTTATTGTTGAAATATTTTTATTTATTTATTTGCATGCAGAGAGAGATAGACGAGAAACAGAGAGAATGGGCATGCCAGGGCCTCCAGCTGCTGCGAACAAACTCCCAACGCAGGCACTATTCTGTGCATCTTGTTTAACTTGGGTACTAGGAAGTCAAACTTGGGTCATTAGGCTTTGCAGGCAAACACCTTAATAGATGAACCAACTCTCCAGTCCCCATAGTTGTGCTATTTTAATGGGCATCTGTTACATACCTACATAATTCCTTAAACATAATTAAATAATAACAGTAAATAAGCAAATGAGGGAAGTCAGAATTATAACTGAAGATTTTTCATCTTTAATTCTTCCACTGTGAAGCCAGAAATTCAGAATTTTAAGGTCTTGAGTGGCATATCAAGCATTTTAATCTTTATGAGCTGGAATCCATGGAATGCTTATAAAATATGGGGTGACATAACTCTATGTTCTGGAAAAGATCATTATCTGGTGGTGGAAAGATATGAAAGGTCAAAGATGAGTCAGAAGGGTGCTGGTTTGGGATCCTTTGAAGGACATTCCAGAACATGATGCTTGAGCCCTGATTAATGATGCTGTAAGACAAACTTTTCAATTTCTGTGCCCTCTGGACTATGTTAGAGAAAGCAGAAATGTAGCCAGACACATATGATTACTCAGTGAAAGGGAATGTTGCATGTGTATGGTGAAGGCTTGGGGATAGTTCAAGTATGCATAGCTCTTCCAGAAAGGACATCTGAGTTTGACTTCTCTTCTGAGGGAGCTAGTCATGAAATGCCATAGTGTTCCAAGTCTGGCAATGTTTACAAAGCCAGCCTTTCAGGATTCCTAATGATCCTAAAAGCCGCTTGCACACATTTTTCCAGGGGTCCTATCCCTTGTACTCTTGTACACACATAGGCCAGTGGAACATGCATTTCCCCAGCCTCTTCCTGTGAGAGCAGAAACACTGGTCAAATTTTAGCACACATGCACATCCTCTGTAAATGTGACAATGTATCTATCATTTTTCACTGGACCTTACTACTTAGCAGAAATGCAAACAGGTGCAACAAATCATGTTTGGGAAAAACCAATAACAGCAGTGGTTTTATAGAACATACATCCCTCCATTTCTAATAGTTTGGTGTGCTATTTCTTCTGACCCATAACTCAAGGTGGTGGTCACTTAAACTGCCTTCTTTATGGAAAATGCAGTTTTAGCCTGAAGAAAAATTAAATTGAAGGGAACCATGGGGTTCAACCTTATAGATATGTTAGTCTTCTTGGCTTCTCCTCTAGCTATTTTCAGGTTTGTTTCCTGCACTGTGTGATCCAGGGATTTAGTGAGGCTCATTTTAAATCATCTAAAAATCCGTGGCTTCAAATCCTTTGCCTTAAAGAAGTTGCCAAGTTGTAGGAGGCCTCACTGCTAACTCTTCGCTCCTGACAGTCACTTTGATGTGTCTTTTCTCAGCTTGCTCTCTTATTCACTCCTGTACCTTTTTGGATCATGAAGGGCTGTGTTTGGCAATTATCTATGTAGTATTTCCATTTGCTTAACGTTACCACACACACACACACACACACACACACACACACACACACACACACACACACACACACACACACACACACACATATATATATATATATATATATATATATACACACACACACACACACCAACTCAAGGTCTATAAGGAGGATCCAAGAATCCAAATTATATTCACATGCATTTCATTTTCTGGATAAATATCACCAAGACTAGACTCTCAAAGAGAGCACGTCACTCACAGAACACTTAGTCTCATCTCCCCTATATGCAGAGTAACCTTTCTCTCATCCTCTCTCTCTTCTCCATTCCCTGTGTCACTCTACCTTTTCTTTCTCTCTTCATACTACTTTTCCAGCATTACTTCTGTCCTCAATTGCTCTCCTTCTTCAGTGAGTTTCAGAGTGGCCTGTGTTCAGAGTCCATGTTGCTTCGGAACAGAACATTCTGCTTCTTAAGTGGCTTAGTTCAGGGTGAGGACTTCTAAAACACTCTGACTTTTTGGAGAAAGGACATGGAGTTGAGACGGGGTGAAGATGGTGAGAGATGCTGATTTAATGCCTGTGCTATGTTTGTGTCCTTTCTGCAGTGGAGTTGAAATGAGATTGTGACTCACCTAAAAGGATCTCTAATTGTGTTCCTTTTCCAGACAAAGCCCAGCGAGCACGGTGGGAGAAAGAAAGGCACATCAGCTTCTCCCCTCCCCTGGCCTCCAGGGAACTGACAAATGATCAAAGGCCATCAGGACAGAAGAGTTCCACCTCGAACCCGGCAATATGAAATCATGTCAAATGACTGAAGTCTAGGTCCAACATAAGAGGACACATGAGGCTGGGGTGAGACTGGGCTGCCGGTGTATTTGGCTTGGTGGATGGGGTGCCTCTGAACAGGATACTGTGATACAGGACCCAGCACTGCTTTATCTGCTTGTTCCTCGGCTCCTCCCTGGCAGTCTGCCCTTCCATGACAGAATGAGGAGTCTCAGGAAATGATCTGTTGGGAGCCTTCCCTTCAAGAATAAACCAGTTCTGGGAAAACTCATGGTGTTAGTGTGGGGCTCTGACCTCCCTTCTCTCAAGCTTCCCATGGCTACAGGTTCCACTTGGCAGGCTTCCAAACCTAGCTTCTCTCTGGATTCTCCTTCAACATATTCTCTGCCCTCTCCTGGCAAAGACTGCCTGTGTTCCTCCCAAATTCAATGTTGAAACTCAATTCCAGATAAGAGGATACTTGAAGGAAGGCTTAGTTCATGGAACCTTCTGAGAGCCTCCTAGAGAACTTTCTTCATCCACCATGTGAGGCCACAGGGAGAAAGCCTACTGCCAACAAAGAAGTAAGCTTTGTCTAGGCCTGGAATCTGCAAGCACTTTTGTCTGGGACCTTCCAGGCCCCAAAACCAATGGTGAGAAATAAATCTGTGTGACTTGAAGCTAAGCAAGCTAAGAATTTTGTCAGCTAATCTGAATAGACTAGGACGCCTACCCTTCCTCTTTCTCTCAAGCCCCTGAATTCCATGTCCAAAGCCCAGCCCACCCTGCCTGGCATCCATCCCCACATATGCGTGCACACACACACCACTGAGAGGTTTGGCTTTCCTTTGCTGTGTATAATTCACTCCATGGAGTTTTTCCTATTCAATAAAGGATTTCATTTCTATTGACATGCAAAGACCACACACTTCAAGTGCAGCCAAAACAAATCAATGTCACATGAGCCAAATAAATCCTTCTAACTACTCTAAAGAGCTAATGATTGTGAAGTCATCTCTATCTGTATTTCAGTCAGGGCTGGTGGGTCTTATGTAATCCTAAGCATGTCTGGCATGTAAAGTTGCACACTGCATTTGCTCTATAACACACTCTTCAGAGGGAAAAGACCTCACTGTAAGTACTTCCCATTCCATTCCATGCTCTTCAGCCCTGGTCCTGAACAACTGGATTCTTAGGGAAAGTTACTGTAACAATTCCAAATTAGGTAGACATCAAAGAGTAGAGTATTAAAGCAGTTATTATGAATGACTTTGAAGGGTTTTCACTTGGCTGGTTGGAGCTGGCTGGGTCGGCACCTGCCAGATCTATTCCTGGCTCTGGTTTGCATGATTAGCCCCTCACTCTCCCAAGCTGGAAAATATAAAAACAAACAGCTAGAAATTACTATGTGACATGGTGCTTCTTTCATCCTCTGCTAGAACATCTTGAGGCAGGTTTATTGTTACTGACCTCAGGGTATTTTTTTTTTGCACCTGGGTGGTAAATTACTTTCAGGTGAGGCAAAACCAGATGGCCCCAACTTTCCTAGAGTTGATTAAAATGATTGTACCTGCTTCAGAAGTCTACCAATCAAACACCAGGGTTGGATTTACCATGGTAACGACTCAGCCAGTGGTTTCTGCACTGTTAATGGAAGATGTTGAAACTACCAATTAAAACTAGCAAATGATACCCCCTATCTGATATACACACACATCTCCTCATTCTAAGTGTTTGCAGAGAGCAAGCTGCTACTGAACAAAATGAAAATTGGGAGGGAGCTTATATATATACATATACATATATAATTTAAGTGCACTCCTTCTATAGAATATAAGATATTCTGTATAGACTAATAACAACACAGGTCTGTAACCCCCCTGGCATAGTCTATCATCACACAAATGCAGAAGATTCCTGAACTCTATAATTGCCTAGAGTCTCCTGAGACATTCCTCAGTGCTTGGCAAGGATACCCAAGAACAGAGGAAGGCAATTTCCCACCCATGGGGTATCAAGCATCTCCTAAGTCCAGCATATGAATTCCACACTCTATTATTATCAGATGTTATTTGATAGGCATGCATTTTCACTTTCTGGTTTATAATTCAATACAATTCAATTTATTTCTGTTCAATTCAATTGGATGCAATCTAACTCAATTTAATTCAACACATTCATTAGCCACGTACCCTATGAGGTATAGGCTGATATGAAAATTAGTTAAACACAACCCTCCTCCACTAGGAGTTGAAAATAAATGAGCAGCCAGGGTTCAAGGGACCTCTACAATTGCAACATAAGGGATGCTAAGCATCAAGAGGTGCAAAACCTAAGGTGTTGATAAGGACAGTTCGATGACTTTGATATATGGTCTCTTCTACTAACAAGAATATAGGAAGTAAGCCAGGGGTGAGAAAAATCTTGTTTATGTATGACAGGAAATAGCAGACACTGCTCTGAGATGCTTCACCTTTATATTTATTTGTCTTGAAGATTATGAACTTATCTACATACATGGCTATTCTGATATTTGAATTAAAGTTGCAAACAGAATGGGTATTTTTTGAAAGACAAAACAAATAAAAAATAGGGGGGAACTGTGCTGCAGTATGACTGTTCTTCAGTGCAGCACTAACAGTAGAGAAATAGAACTCCAGCACCATTTCCGTATGCATTCACAAAATGCCATCTTAAAACCACTTGGATCTTCATTATTTTTTCAAGAGAACAAAAATGTTTGCTTTTGCAGATGCTCCTCACATTCACATTCACATTCAGACCAATAAAAACAGCAATCATTTGCAGTTATGACCACCAACACCATGTGTAGACATGTAAAATAATAATAAAAAAGATTCATCATGCCATAAGAAGCAGGCAATATCCTCATTTCTAAATTATTCTGCAACCTCAGGTCTAGACCTACACAGAAACCAAACGAGGTGATGTTCTTAAGATGACTCAAAGGCTCCGAAATAGAGCCAGTGGGGTCACAGGCATTGGAAGAGAACAGGAGTTCCATGTTGTCAGGTGCTGGAAGAGGGCAGGGGTTCTATGCTGTCAGACAATGGAAGAGGGCAGGGGTTCTATGTCGTCAGGTGATGTGTTGTTTGGCTTATGAGCAAAGCACCACACTAGCTGGTATCCATACACGGGCAAGAACTGGACATGGGCCAGGGACAGCAAAGAGAGGAGCACAGGATAAGGGCTGACCTTGGACCACACTGACCATGAAAAAGAGGAGACTCGAAATGGATGGATAGAACAAAGTAGCGCCAAGCTGGAGGTGGAGTGTTTATTTATTTTATTACTGTTAAGGTTAAAAAATGGCAATTTTTATGATCATCTTAATCTTAATTATTACTTTAAAATTATATTCCAAAAGAATTTGACAATTTATATTTCTAACAAGAATGGTAATACTTAACCGTTTATACTTTTTTTCTTCCCCCTTTGTGTATTGTTGTTGAGGGGGGCAATGTCTCTGGATATTCTCCCCCACTATGGCTCTTACAATCTGTCTGCCCCCTCTTCAGCTCAGTTCCCTGAGTCATAGTGGGAGAGTTTCAAGACTGCTTTATTGTTGAGATCTTAAGTACTAGGAGCTAGCCAAAATAGCAATGTTGTCTAATTTAACCAATAATGATCTCAATCTCCGATGGAGATTCTGATTTTATTTTTCAGAAGGCAGTAAGAGAGCTGGGACAACTCAATTCCACCAACAAGACATTGGATGATGGCTGACATCCTGGCAGGAGACAACCCACACCTAGCCTTTACACAGGGCCCAAATGAAACCCATGAGAAAGTGACTAGACAAACAGGAGACCAATCCCACAGCAAGTCTGATAACCCATGAAAGGTCAATGGAGACAGACACCAACGATACCCAACAAAACCCAGGGCAAAGATCCAAAAATGGCAATTTTAAAGCGTCAGGGAAAGGAGTCCTCAAAAGAATGTTTCCATTGCTGACATCACCGGCAACCTTGTCTCCATTCTTACTCTTTGTCTAATTCACATAACATAGGTCATAGTAATTGTGAATAATGTTGGCTTTATTTCATCCACTGTGCATCAGGTGTTCCATGCCCATCCATCCCCACCTCCTCCAAGGGATATGCACATGTTATGCACATATAACATGGTACCAAGAAGGTAACATAGACACCATATGTAACATTTAGCTTACCAGAGCTTTGAGGGGCAGCCCTTCTCAGACTCAGTAAAGCAGAAACCTTTCTGAGCTAGATGACAGGCTGCAGACTTCCCTTCTTGCCTGAATCCCCTTAACATCCTATTTTAAGCAATAGAAAACAGGAGGAAAGAAATGTTCCAGCAACAAGAACTTGAGTGATCTGTAAATAAGGTTAGGTACAGAAAATGTGCCATGCAAGTGTCAATGACAGAAGGTAGGTCAAAGTCTACAGAAGCTGGGAAACAATATTCCAATACACTAGGAACTGCCAGACAGGCTAAATCTCTACATCCATGAAAACCAAGTGAAGAAACAAAATTAAAGCAACTCAGCAAACAGAATCATTTAAATCTGAGCTGAAAGAGCAAAGAGAATAAGTTACAAGGAGACTCAGATATTAGAATAAGACATTGTAAGTACCTCTCATATCTAAAGAAATAAATGGAAAGATTGTATTTATAACCAAGAACAGGCATTATGAGATAAGTACAGTGAGTTGTGGAATAAAAACAAACAAAAATCCCAGAGATATTGAAAACGAGATGCCATGAGGCAACTGTCCTAGATAATTTATCAAAGGATCATAAGTAGAGGGAAAGGAGAAGTCAAATGCATAAAGAGTAGCAGTGAGAGAAGTCTATGGCTCCTTGTGCTTTGAGCGAGAAGCTGAGCAAGAATTTTGGCATAATGGGTCAGCTTTAAAATTCAATTAAAATGCAAAGTTAGGATCTAAGGCAAATGTGAGATTGCCCTATCCAAGGTAAATAAGTCGCCTGGACTCTTCCCCAGAGATAATCCAGGAGACAGGATTCAAGAGGACATATTGTGTCATAGGACATACAAAGAGAGGAGAGTATGGTTGGATTTCTCCTGCTTATCTGAAGAAAGGAAAGAAGGTAGTGGAGGGAGTCTTCATGACGGGAGAAGTTGGATAAATGATAAGCATTTGGTCAAGGATGTTCAATAAGAGGGCATTGCTGAAATTCTTGAAAACATAAAAACATAATTGAATCTAGTTGAGGAAGAGGTACAAAGGAACCACATAAGAGATTGCTGTACTACCACAGGGCATCACTACAAACATGCTGGGGATAAAAAGAAACCAGATTTATATCCACATTTCTAGAAATATAAGCCCAGTACAGCTCCAAAATATACCATATTTTCTAGACTTCATCTTTGGCAATATTTATTGCATTGTGCATGTTTTATTTCTTTTTTATTCTCATCTGCAGCTGCACTCACAGACAGATAGCTCAAGTGTGATGAGCACCTGACTGAGGGTAACCATTTGCCCTTTTCTGCATGCCTCACGGTTTCCATCTTTGCCTCAACTGCATTCAGTTAATGAAAGCTCTGCTTCTTAATGCTCATATTGGCACATTTTTCTTCTTTTTGTGGGGTTCAAATACAACAAAATATTCAAGCAACAGTACAAGCAGCATTGTACTAAAAAAGTAAGTGCACCCCCAGAATGAAGTGGCCAGCTGGTTGACAGCACTGTTGGGTGACAGCTCACTCATCCGTTTAGCACACAGGTCCATTAGTATTGTCACAGTAACCTTTGTGTAGTGCACCAGCGGGTAGGTGGGCTATGCAAGAGTTCAGCACACAGGTTGAGGGTCATCGGTGTAGTGCAAGATGCTAACTGACAATAAGATGAGGGACAATGCAAATGAAGAAATGACAGTCTCCCTTTCTCTTCTCGCCCTTTTTATTTTCTTCTTGCCTTGCCTTTCCATTTGTTTATGCATGTTTTCATTCATCTTATGTTTGGGATTTCCTATTATACTTCTTGGTAGGGTTCACAGTTTAACAGATGGTATGTGTTAGTGGCTAGCAAACTTGGTTTTCAGATAGTAGAACACTTACTGACAATGAAATCCTGGAGATTCATCCGCAGATAAAAGCTGAGCTCTCTCTAAGGGACATGGGGCCCAGAGACCTGTAGGGACTTGAGATTTAAAAGCAGGATTCATTTTCATATCCACTCAACCCATCCCTTTCTTTAATTCTCCTTGTTCAATTATCAAAGACTGGAACCAGGATATATTTTAGTCATATTCTGGTATTTATTGACTGTAAGTAGGTATTTCTAATTTGTAATTTCACAAGGGGAGGAGTTGTCATTTTCTATTTCTCCACTCAACTGAAATAATGCATATTCATATATCAAAATCGCCTCTTTCTTTTTCACTACCCTATTCCTCTCACTTTCTTCATGAAAACACAGCTACTTTCATGCTCAGGGACCATGGCCTCTCAGGAACATTCATCCATAGAAATGTAATGAGGACCAGCATTTATTGAGCACTTTCCATTATGCTAGATTCTTCTTTTTCTTTCTTGCTACCCCCACACATGCATGCACCCGCACATGCTCACACATGGGCTCTGCCAGGGAACCCTGCCTGCTCTGTACATGTGTTTATTTTCTTACCCTCCCTGCCTGCCGTCCCAAGCTGCAGCTGCTGCTCCCATGCCATGGTTCCTGGTGCCAAAAAGCTGTTTTCCTTCCACTCTAATAAACATGTTTCTACTCATTTGTGAGTTGGTGTGTTTGTTTTTCTGGTGGGCTTCTGCTGTGTGAGTCTGCCCAGATAATGTATTAACCCTTTGTGGACCAACACCCTCCATGTCCAGTCTCAGTCCAGGGAACCTAAGCTGTGCTGTGCTCAGTGAATCCTGAGAAGAAGAAACATGGAGATGAGTGGGGGGAGGGGAATAAATGAAACAGCTGCTTCATTATCCTCAAACAAATTTAGAGCCAATAAAAGGTGTTCAAGTGAGAAGACTGGAGAATGAAGATTGACAGTCAAAGAAACAGCCACTTTTGGTTTGTCTTCGGTGCCAGGCCCACCCTTTGCAATATGGCTCCTTCCATTCCAAATCTCAGCAGGGAACTTAAACCCTTTGAAGATGGAATTCCTACTGCTGCTAGATTTTCTACATCAAACATTTACACCATGCTACCCAGACTGTTTCCAGTGGCTTTGACGTATCCAATAGCTCATTTAACCTGCATACCGACTGTACGTGGAATCTATTATTAATCAACTTTTAGAGACCAGAAAATTGATTCATAAACATGTGACTGATTTCAGTAGCATTGCACAATTGGGATGTGAACCCAGGGAATTAACCACAATGCCATCCTGGTCACTAGCCAAAGGACTCCTTTGAAATGTATGCTGGAATCCAAGGCCAATGAATAAGGATTTTAAATTCCCTTTTAGACAAACTAACGAGTAAACTGGTGCAGTGCTGAACACCCAGGCTTTGTGGTAAATCACTTTCTTCAATGTGGCTTTGGGTGACTTACTAAGTCTCTGAGAGCCTTCATATAGAAAGTAGGATGGGGAAGACACTATGATGGTAGAAGAATGAAGCTCAGGTAAGGCCAATGACAAAGTGACCAGTGCCCATGAATATGTGGCTGATGTCACCCTGTCATAGCTTGTGGAAGCCACCGGGATGAATCTCCAAAGGAGGCACAGTTATGTGAAGAAAGGATTTACTGAAGTTACAGATCCAGGGGAAGTTCCATAATGGTGAAAGAAGTTGGCCCCCTTTTCACAGGCCCAAGCAGAGAGAAAAACCCATCACTAGCAACACACACACACACACACACACACACACACACACACACACACACACACACACAGGGAAACAGTAGTGAGCTCTTTAGAGATCATGATGCTCTTTTTATATGTATGTCTGGAATTCCAAATCTGCCCCCAGAAACATTTTAGGGCTGGAGGCTAGGATCCCCCCAATGTGACATCTCCTCCAGCCAGGCAGCTGGAGAAAAGCCTTTAATAACCTCCTGAATCTATTGGGGACATCTATTCAAACTATCACACACCCTAAGTGTCACTACCTATTAGTGGCTATCACAGAGTATGGCACAAGCTTTCAAAGGACTGGAGACAAACCCAATCAAAACAAAAATGAACAGATAACATAGTCATTTCTTATAGATTCCAGCTCTGACTATCATTATATCTGCATTGTTGGTAGAAGGCTGATGCCTAAATATTCATAGCAGTGAGGCCCCTGAAGAGACATTTCCCAACTCTGAGCAGACCACTGTGTTACTAGAGTTGTTGGGACCAGACCCTGGCCCCCAGCAGCCTTGCCAGCTAGGCTCAGCTACCAGTTGGTTGCTCTTTAATATACCAATTAAAGAGCAAGCAATAGTGGAAAGCAGAGAAAGAAATTTATTTAATATGGCCATAGTGGGAAGAGGAACAAATCAAGAGGTTCCGTAGCCCATCCCACCTCAAGTCCAACTTCAGTACTCTGGTATGAGGCTTAGATGTAAATAGAAGGCACGAGGCACATGTAAAATTAAGTAGTCCCAGTCAAGGTGCATCCCACCCATTACTGACCCGTCATTGTCTCAACTCTAGTCTCTTCTGCAAGATGGTCTGACAAGTTGTCAGAAGTGTGTAAAATATCTTTCAAGGAAGCAAGCTCCTCCTCTGCCTGGCACCATGCTTCAGCCTTTTCCAAAGCATGAGATTTCAGGGGCATTTCAATTTCTTAGGATCCACTGTTTCACTGGTCTGAGACAAAGGAAGAAGCAAGAGCCTCTGAGAACCCGGCTGAATACTAGGCTATCCATGGTCCCCTACAAGAAAGACTGATCCAGACAGTCCACGGAGGAGGATATCCAGCTGACTGGGGATGGGGAGGGGGGGCAATGAGGAATTGGGGATAACAACTCATTGTTGGCCCACTAAGCAATGTAACTTGTTATGGATAATTAAAAAAAAGAGAATACTTGTATTCCTGTCAGGTCAGTTAAAATAAGGCAATTCTTCCAAAATTCTGCAATTGGGAGGTAGGTGTCTTCTTGGGCTCTGCTTCCTACCTCCAGCCCACACGTTCTGAGGCACTCATGAACAGAGCCCTGAATTCATCATCAGGTAGTCTTTTTTGTTCCTGGACCTCTCCCTTAGCTATGGATAGCTCCTTCAGAGTGGTAGCACAACCCAAAGTGTATCTGATTATTTTCCACTTTCTTCATCTGTGATGGCTAATTTTTGTTTGTCAACTTGATAGAATTTAGAATCACCAAATCTCTTGACATATTGACCAAGAAGTTTCTAGATCAGAGCTCTCTAATTGTGGGTGGCACTATCCAATGGTTTGGGTTCCTAGACTGTATAAAAAGAAGAAAGCTAGCCATTGTGCTGTATCTCCTTCCTGCTAATATGACCATGTGACACTGGCTTCCTGCTCCTGCCATGATTTCTTAGTCACAAGGGATTCTACCCTTTGGAAGTATAAAGCATTATAAACTCTTTCTTTTCCTAACTGCTTCTGGTCCAGCATTTTGCCTTAACACTGCGAAAATGACTGATATACCATCCCAATTTTGGAATCTAAGAGAATCATTTGCCCTGGTTTTCTATGACTGACAAAAATACCCAGGTTAGCCAAAGTACTGTATCAAAAGATTTGTTATTTCCCCATTCAAGGTAGTTTGGAAAATGTTTTAGGTCTCAAGTTAATAAGTTATTATATACAACTGCTTCATTCCCCTTCTCTGGAGTCTAGGTGGAATATTCTTTATTTGGTCTGGTTTTTCAGTCACAGTATAATCAAAAAGATGCCAACACTCTTCTAACTCATTGCAAACTAAATGTGCCTCCATCCATTTGCTTATCCCTAAAGTGAAAATTATCACTGTCAGTGTCCAATCTTAAAGGAATCTTTCCACTAGAAATGACATTAAAAATTATAAAGTTGCTCAGACTTTTTCCAAGGGTCTCATATCAAACTGTATTAAAATTATTTGTCTATTTCCAACGAATATAACTCCAAATCAATCATCTGTGCCTATCTAATAGAAAGTGTAGAAAAATGGCTTTGAAACAAAATCTAAATTTTGTTTTAAAAATACCCCCAAGGCTCTGGGGACGCTGTGGAAGAGAGGGGCTGAAAAAATGTTAAAGTCACTGTGTATGAAGTCATACTGTGAGGCACTATCTTCCCAACAAGAACTGACTGGTGCAGTAATGATCCCACCATGGTTATTAGCACCCCCATACGACCTGCACTGTTCTGAGCCCATAAACATCTTGACAAAAAGGATGGATGCAGGAGGACAAAAGAAATGAGACAAGAAAACAGAAGAAGTGCTACCATGAGGGTTCTTAGAGGAATGGGGCGGTGAAGAGGGGCAAGATTCAATATATATATATTAAAGTTCCTGATATAATTTTCAAAAAATAAATTAATTACATTTGTAGTAGTGGCCGAGTGATTAAGGCGATGGACTAGAAAAAATAAATTAATTTAAAAGTAAAAAAAAAAAAAAAGGTTGAAAAGCCAAAATTATAAGGTGCTAATCTTGTGGCTCCTGCAGTCTGCACACATCTGAGTATCAAATCTCAGGCCTCTTGTGCAGCGGGAGTCAGAGACCATGCTGTGGAAACAATGTTCTGCATGTTCTTTTCATCAGCTTTTGTCTGGTTTCTTGTTGGTAGCCACTGCATTACTCCTGTAAGCAGATCCTCAGTGTAGTACAGGTCCTTAGGTGGGGAGTTGGCAGCAGGCTATGGAGAGGAATCCATCACCCAGGGTCATCCATACAAGGCAAAGAAAAAATACATAATAAGTGCTTCCTGGCTTAGGATACAGGATATAGTAGCCACAGAGAAGGATCTTCCTTTTGAGCTTTTGAAGCACACAGTTAATTTTGCAAGACTTAAAATTGACAAGTGAGGCATTGGAAGAGGGAAACTCACTCTCATGTTTCATGTAATTTGAGAGTCAGTTCTGGTGGCACACTCCTTTGATCCCAGCACTTGGGAGGAAGATGTAGGATAACTAGATAGTTAATTCCAGGTCAGCCTAAGCTAGAATGAGACCCCCAACTCAAAAAATAAAATAAAATAAAACAAGAAAGAAAATGAGTCAACTCCTTGATAACCCACCACACTACCCAATTTCAAGAATACAAGTGTATTGGCTTCTTCCAGAAATCTAGAGTCCTTTCCTATTGCAATTAAAGATCAGCCAGGAGTCCTTATAGGATTTGGTTTCTCTGAGTAGATGCTGAAGATACCACCTCATGATCCAGTGCAATGCACATGCAGCAGAATGCTAATGAGCACAGCACACAGAAAATGGGCGACACTACAAAACCAGTGGTTGTTTTAATTTATTATTGTTTAGATTCCCCTTTAGGTCCATCTTAGAGGTGATGAGAGATATTGTAAGAAAGAAATCAGATTCCTCCTTTAATTTATGTGGAACTTATTTGAGAACTAGACATTTGTTTAAAGTAGGACTTGCACACACATTGAACCTGTATAATATGAGTATGAAGAAAACAATGCTGCCATTCTGCCCGCCTCTTAGTGGAAGAATGGGAGAGGGGAGAGCCTCCAAATCAAATAACATTTCCTTCAAATATGAACTAGGAGTGAATAAGCAAGTGACTTTTCCATTTAGTGCTTTAATTCCTGTCCATCAGATTTCCCACTGCTTCCTGCCTGGAGATGTAATTATCTATCACTCTTCTAGAGTGAGAGGGACCAGGTGTATCCCTATGCATCTCTGCTCTCCCTCACCAGCACCTTGATAAGCCTAGCAGAGCTGAGGGCCATTGACAAGATTCACATTTTCAACTGATAAAGTGCTATTTACACTACTACGGATGCTGAAGACAGTGGGGTGTGGTATTCAAACATTATAAGGGAAAATAGACCAGGGCTCCCAAACTTAGCTGGATTTATGGCATACAATTTTTTAAAAAAAGGAAAAAGAAGGAAGAGGGGAGAGAAAGGGGTAAGTTCCAATTAGCATTCATTCAGTTCTCACAGTTAAAATCCTGTGATCATAGCTTGGTGGATTAAGAATTAATAGTAATCTGGCTTCATGAATATTCTTCCTCTAGATACGTGTCTGTTGTGGATTTAAAACATTTTCCTAAACCTGATGGATATTTTCTTAAAAGATCATTTTTCATTTTAGTTTAATAAGTTAAATTCTCAATAAAAAGCCCAGTTAATTTCCCCCTTATTTTAAAAGTGAAACATCCACCACCACCAAATTTAATCATTCTCCATGCTCTAACCCTTATGCAGTCCAGGAGACAAGCCCTGGGCCAACCTGTGCATTCAGACAATGAGTCAATGGCCAGGTCAGGTTCATGATTCTGCTGGCTTCCTCAGCACAGAATCCAATCTTCTGGGATCATAGTGCAATAAGCAAGCAGTGTCGATGAGCTTTCCACAGTCAGTCTTGAAATAGACTTCACGTTTAAGGAAGCAGTTTGTGACTTTGCTCCCCACCTTCCACATCTGAGATAGAGGTGGAGTATCTGGGAGAAGTGGAGAGTGGCTGGGGCTCATCCATACCCCCAGACATCTGCTCCCAGAGATCTTCTGGGTGGAAGAAGGGCCAGGTCCCGCTGGCAACATGCCAGCTAAGCCACTTGTCCAGGCAGTGGAAGCCTTCCTACCAGATCTTCTCTTTTATCCCAGTAGCTCACATGAGGGGTGGCATCACAAGAGGAATGGTAAATTCTATAGAAAGAGGGATGCCAGGGAGGATCAACTCATCATGGCCAGAAACCTTCCTTCCTTTCTTTCTGGTCATTATGGCAATGCAACATTTCTAGCAACTCCAGAACCCTTAGACTAAAGCTATAAGGAAATGCAGTAAGTGACAGCAACGTGCAGGGTACACAAGCCTTGGGTTCCACACTCTGCCTTAGCATGTTCTCTGTGGTACAACCTCCCAGTGCCTCAGTTTGCTTGTCTGCGACGATGCTTCTAAGGGTCACTACTGAAGACTAGATGACTTATAACATCCGGGAAGCACTCAGAACAGTGTCTGCCTAGCATGGAAACCATCACCATCACCATCATGCTGGACAAATAAATAAAAGTATGTAGTATCTGTACTTTCCTCCCAGTGATGGAGACATTGAGAGGTTAAATTACTTGGCCAAAACCATGGGATTAGGATTTTAACTTGGCATATATCTGACTCCAGAGGGGAAACCCTTAAGCACGAAAAAGATATCTCCCTTGATCAAGGCCAGCCTGCCAGCTGGCACCAAAACATCCTCTCTGCCCCGTGATACTCAGTAAACCTCCGAAGTCATCAAGTCCTATTTATGGAGCTCCAGTTATAAGGCAGGCACAGTTATGCAAAAAGGACAAACAAAGCAGGCTTCTGAGTACATCCCAAGGGAGGCAGCACACAGGGATATGAAAAGGAAGGCAACAGAAGCAGGCAAACAACGCCAAGAGAAGAGCCACTTGACAGTCCCACCAGCCCCTCTGTCTTGTCCTTTACCTAACTATCCTAACTATTCCTAACTATCCCCTTGTCCTCCTCAGCTGCTGAAGGCCTTGCCTCACAGAGCTTCTAGACTCTAGTCTCTAGGTTTTCGATCCATTCACCCTCTCCATAGCACAGCTTCTGCTTAGCATCACGAATCACATGTGGGTAATTATTTGAGCAATTATGTGGTTATGCCCATCCTTGTACTTCATAAAAGGATCCATGGATGTAAGGGCAGTTTCTTGGTTCTTCTGAGAGCATCCCTGAATGTGGCTCCTACAGAATAGACCTGGCAGGGCCTTTCTTTGAATTGATGCCACACACCTACTTTGTGAATTTCCACAACTAAGAAATCTTTGTGTTGGTTCACAGTAGCTGGGAGGGTCAGCTATGGATGCTGCAAGAGCACAGGCACTGTGAGCACTGGCATCCTTTTGCCCTGCCAACTACAGATCCCTGTTCTGCGGTTTCTGCCCACTTGGCTGTGGTGGGCTACCCCACTGCCAGCCTGCCATAAGCATGGCAGAAAAGAAACACCCAGGCCCTTCACTCTACCATCCCACCCTCCCATCCCTTTGCCAACCACACACTGTGTCATGTGATCAGTGGCTTCAGTTAGGTAAATTCCACTGAGCAAGCAGGTTCTCTCTTGCCTTCAGGGACAGTCCAACTCAGATATGCAGAAAAGCTCAGTGGAAAGTTGGGAGAGGGGGCTGTGTCTTTTAGAATCTCTAGGCTGGGAGATTTTGTGGAATAAATGTTTCAAGAGGCCACGCAGAAAGACTCGGGAATGGGGTTATCAGTTTCCTTAGATGGTGTGCCTTACCCATCAAGTGAAACATGTGTCTGAGGCAAGTACCCCCATGGCATACACTACTATATGTCCTTCTTTAGTGTGTCTTCCTTAGTGTGCCTTTCTGCCCAGCAAATTTCCCCTCACTGCATTCCTGGTTGAGCAGAAGGCTGGTCCCTTCTGCTCACAAGTCAGACCACTCGGACATAAATAAAACTGAGTGCACACTGTGGCGATGGAAGCAATAAGCATCCTGCATGCTAACAGGGATGGTGACTACAGAAGTCACAGCCAGGGGTACCTTTTTCTCTCTGACAAATACTGAGAGATACTTTGTAGATTTCTGAAGTGATCTTTGTGGGAGAAGCATCTTACTGGCCATATCCCCTCCTTTCTTTTTATTCCCTTTGCATTCTTTATTCTTGTACCAAGCCTGTCTTTGTCCAATTTAACATAGATAAGAACATATACTAAACTCTCAGCCATAACCTGCTCCACTGGTGATACATTCACTCTCATTTTGCCCTGAAAATGCTGCCTGTGCACATAGATGTGAGCTGCACAGTCTTTGACCAGACCCTCTGTTGAGCCCTTCCAAGGCTGACTTGGGACATGCAGTTCATTTACATATAGCTTTAGCCTTGGAATTTTCTCCTACTAGTTGTATGTGTCAGTTGTTCTTTTTGTTTCTTGGCAGAAGGTGTGTGTAGTAGGTGGCCTTAAGTCAAAGGGCTAGGTCTTCCTGCAATTATATTTTCCTTCAATTACATTTTCATGTCACCTGGTCTCTTCTGAAAAGCCCAGCATCCTTAACATCCTTTCTTCTGGGCTCACAATGGACAACAAAATAAAGAGAACACACGGGAGCAGTGATGCAGAAGACCTTGGGCACATCACCCTTGAATCTCACAGGCCCTGGACTGACCCCTCAAATGCCTGCCACCACATGCAGACAAGTGGAGAAGAGAGGACACCATAGCTGCTGTGTGCTCTTGCATCTACTCTGAAGAAACAGCTCTTGGGTTTCCTAGCTGTGTCTGCTGCTGGTGGGGAACATTTTGTAGTCAGAGGACAGAAGAAATGCTACTGTTGGGTCCTGAGCCATTGTGGCTGCCATTAGGACCCAGCCATCCACAAAGGCTTTCTCATGCAAAGCTTCTGAGGGATTCTGGAATCACAAGAAGAAATTGTCCTACTGTGATAGGTGAAAACACTCTGTTCTTTCTCTGTTTCCAGAGGTGAACACAAGCAAAACTTTAAAGGACCCAATGGTCCTCCAAACCTCCCTAGGAAGTAATACTACCTTCTGTTTATGGTGCTAAAGAATGGCTCAACACTCTATACACACAGGGGATGGGAATATGCCTGCAGTGTGGATCCAGAGAGCTGAACAGTAGATAGACGCTGCTCTGTTCTCCCTTTGCAGGCTGCTCCGGCTTTGTGTTGGAGCAGGAGGACAGGGAAGGGGTGGAGGCAGGCCCATTGGGAGTACATTGTTGTTTACCAAGTTATGTCACATGCCATGGTAGTGCGGGCCTAGAATCCCAGCACTGACAAGGTGAAACCATGAGGCTCTCAAGTTCAAAGCCAGACTGCACTGGATAGCAAGACCCTGTTTCAAATAATAATAATAAATAATAATAATAAATAATATAATCAATTTATAAATTTATATTTCAAATTTGGCAGGAAATAAATGTGTGTGTTGCTCAGATAGTAGTGTGATCTGAGACTCTCATGCATACCCCTGGACTCTGAAGTTACCCAAAAAGAAGGGATGGTCGTTTCCCTAAAAATTTACAACTGGCTAAGCAGAAGCTTATATGAAAGCATGAGCCTAAGTGAGTACATCCAGGAACTCAAAGCTGTATAAAACAAACATGGATCCATCATGAATGAAATGTGCAATCATTATAGGAATGAAGGCATGGACCATCAGAGAAACCCTGCTCTACAGTGGAGGTACCACAGCAGGGAGCTCAGCAGGTCTCACAGAGGATCAGCATGCATTATAGTCTCTAGGGTCATGTTGTGGAGCAGGGTCTTCTCTGGGGAAGACGGATTTCTCTTCTTTATACCTCAGAAGAGTCATGAAAGGAGCATGGAAGGAAGCTTAGCAGAGGTGTGTTGAGAGTGCATGTTGCCCAGCCCATCACTGGAGTTCAGGATAAGGAAAGCCAGTCATGGGTGAGTGGCTTGTATCAAACTCTCTTCGTTTGCACACTGAGAATTCCATGTTGGAAAATTTAACCTTGTTTCTTTGAAAATGAATACTGGGTATTGAGAGAGAGCAAGTGTTTGAAGGATAACAAGAGTGGAAACGCAGCTGAAATATTCTGAAAAATATGCAAAAAAGGTACTTGGGAGTCAGCTGGAACTTTGTCTTGGCATTACAGGTCTAGTTAATAGATAAGGCTCCCTTCCTAAGCCAGAGTCTAGGTCCTACTCATCCTTCCTATAATGACTAGTATCCATGTCAGATTCTAGCCCCAAAGGCACAGAATCGTGGACATGAGCAAGAAAGGTAAAAGCCAAGCCTTAGGGAGTAGACACACTTGGATTCCAATTCCTCACTGTTAATTTTCTCAGCACAACCAAGGGCAACAACAATCTCTGGGTCTAGGATTCCACAAGAGAAACTGAGATAACCCTGTGAATCTCCTCAGGTTACTGTAAGGATTAAACAACACAGATCAAACTCATGGTAAATATTCAATATGGCTGGAAAATGGGTAACTTATGGACAGCTGAAGGATCTATAGACAGGTCCAGGGCTCAATGCCCTATTTTTTAATGCCACAAAGGTCAGTCTCCTTGCTCCAAAGAGAGTCATGTATCTTTCCCACTTACTGGCCGGGAGGATATGGAGAACACAGGGGAGTGCCATCTGGAAATGATCTATCGTCCCTACTCAGCATGTTCCTGGAAACCCGTTGTCCCCAGGAGAACCAGTGAAAGCCTTAATACTTTATTAATGGTATTAAAATTTCTTTGCATAAGTCATTAATCATTGGGTCATATGAAAGGCTTATATTTATTCAAAGAGAACAGTAACTCACAGCAGTGAGGACTGGGTTCTCCAATAACCAACAGAAGAGCTGGTCTATTATTTAAAGAGATAACCCTTTTCTTTTCTTTTTTTTTTTTTGGTTCTTTCTTTTACTTAAGACAGTGAGTAGAGTTTAACAAACATTTATTGAATGCCTTTGACAAAAATAAATACAATATGGTCTCTCCTCTGCAAAGTCCAGAACGACAGTAATAGTGATAAAATAGCAAGAATCCTCAGCATTTGCTGGGTGTTCCCGCAAAGGCAGTCCCATGGTAAGCACTCAGGCACATTACCTCATGTCTTATTTAATCCTCACTCCACCCTATCAAGTAGATGCTTTCACAATCCCCATTTGTAGAAACTGAGTTGAATTTGTTGAGTAAGTCAGACAAGGTGCAGCAGAGAGAATGAGTGTGGTCTGGTGAAAAAGACAGACAACTGCACAGATCAAATTCTATTTTAGATTCTTAACTTCATAAAAGCAAGTGTATTTCTATACATAAGCCATACAGAACCAGGACAGCAGTATTCACTCATCTTTTATTTCTTGTCCACAATTCTGAGGGATTCCTTAGATAGTAGATGTACAGAAAGAGTGTAGAAGAAAGAAAAAAAAAACCCACTGGTCACCAATTTCTGTCCTTGAAGACAGCTGGTGAGCCAGCAATCCTGGGATCCAGAGAGGCTACGCTGTGTGGCTGCTGAATCACCTAATGACCTGGCTTCAGGAAACCCTCGTTAAGTCACTGGACTTAGATTTGGGAGTGAGTCCGTCCTTTACCTTTCTGTTGAATTATACTTGGGAAATGGTAGGAGAGTTATACAATACAATATTCAATAGCCGTTGATATCATATGTCTGTAAAATAAATACATAGGAAACCAAAATGATGTGCTTTTAAAAGATGCTAAATGTACAGGAATAGATAAAAAAACAACTTCAGGTATAGAGTTAGAAATGGAGAAATGGAAATATTATTAATTTTTAAAGAGAAGATTCTAATTGTCAATATATTTTTAAGGCTGAACTCCATTACTGCTAAGGTCTCCTCTTTTATCTTTTATTTCTAGCTTCTCTACTTCTCTTTCTCAATTCCACCTTTCTGGGTTGTTTTGCTTTGTTTGTTTTGTTTTGTTTTGTTATACTAAGTGGGTGAGCACAGAGCCAGGGTACAAGGCAGGACAGCAATGAGCAAACTTCAGCCAACAAGTTGGTTAGTGTTGCCATGCACTGGGAGCCACCTTCCCTTCATCCCCAGCAAGCCAAGTTCATAGAGCCACACCCAGGACAGTCCAGGCTACTCAGGGGTAGATCACACTGGAGGATGGCTGTGTCCTTGTGCTGGAGCTCAAGGACACACTTAGGACAGCACGTGGTTGGCTCAGTTCTCATTCCATTCCCAGCCCTCAAATCCTCTATTTTTTCCTCTCACAGTTGTGGGCCACCTCAGGACACAGAAATTGGGAGTAACTTCAGCATGAGAAGATGCATGAAGAGACACAGTGGAGTAACAATATGCAAGGGAGGTGTCCTCTCTCCTGACTCACAGGCCAACAGAGTTCTGCTGTTCATATTTCTTGTGGCCTCAGGCCTTCCAGTTCTGAAGCACATTGCGTGTTCTAAGTCCCCTGGGCTGTGCCAGGAATGGGAACGTTGCAATGCCAACTTAATATCTTCTTGAAAGAAGGGGACTACAGTCAAGGTGGTCATGTGAGTCCTACATTGGACTAATACTCTGTGACATGGAACGGTCATAAACTGTCACTCAGCCTCACAGCAAACACAGCCAAAGGCAAATTTCAAATGCTAACACACACACACAAACACACACACACACACACACACACACACACACACACACATCTTGCTTAATCTAGATTCCACGTGTGAAAGAAAATGGGATATTTTTGTCTTTCTTTTCCATTATCTTCTTTTGTTCTTAATCCTCCCTCTAGAGTCTGTCTCCTTTTGGACCCTTTTGGGGTGTGTGTGTGTGTGTGTGTGTGTGTGTGTGTGTGTGTGTGTAAATCTAGATTCCATATATGAGATAAAGCATGCAATATTTGTCTTTCTGAGTCTGGCTTATTTTGCTTAGCATGATAATTTCCAGTATCATTTATTTTCCTCCAAATGACTGTTGTTCTTATGGCTGAATCACAGTCCATTGTTTATATACCACAGGGTCCTTAGTCCTTGATCTGCTGAGGGGCACACAGGCTGATTCAATAACTTGACTACGGTGACAGGCATGTGTAGGTGTTTTTAGTAATACTGGCTAGAATTTGTTTGGATATATACCTAGGAATGGAATGTCTGGATCATATGGCAGTACTATTTTTACTATTTTTATATTTTTTAGGAATCTACACATTGATTTCCACAGCAACTGTTAAATTGCAGTGTGGCAGCCCTGCCACTAAAGAGACTGTTCTGTAGCAGGAGGATGGTAGGAAGACCCGTTGGCATTGTCCAGGTGCCATATATTTCACTAGACTAGAGCTTCAGATTCTTTGCACAAGTCATCGATCTTAACTCACTTCTCCCCTGTGGGCAACAGCTGAGAGGGCCAGGACAGCGGGAACTCCAGACTTTCCCTGGATGCTTCAGGCTCAAACTCCATTCTTCACTATCCAGCAATGGGGAAAGAAAGTGAATCACATGCTTGAACTGACCCAGAAGTAGTGACCAAGGGGCATAATAGGTGACCATGTTCCAGTTCTTATAGAAGGTATAAATGAAGCCAAATCAGCTAACTGGGAAAAATGACCAAGGCAGGGTCAGTGGCTCCCGAGGAGGCCGCACATACTCCTGACCTCACTTCCTGCATGTTGGGCCTCAATCATCCCTTGTAGAGGAAGGGACGGATAGGATCTTGACAATGACCCAAAGCACCCTTCCAACTTTGCTGAAATACACATGGTTCTTGTTTCAAAACATGTCCTTTATTAAGTGACAGGTGGTTAGGATTGTTCTTTTAGCAAAGCAATTAACAAGAATCCATATGTGTTGGAGGAGGAATGTTTTGGCCAATCTTTAAAAGTATGCTCAGGTCCTCAGTGGTCATGTAGAATTCTGGGTAGATACAAACTAATGTAAAGCTTTGACAAGAACATGAGCTGAACAGGACTGCTCAGCTATTACCAACCAAAAGAAAATTCTTTGTAGCTATCCATGGATCCTGGAGTAATGGAACAAGATTCCTGAATTCTGCTTTTATGCACAGCATCGTAAGAGTTGTTTCAGCCTCTAGCACTCCCCCTTTAGCCCTCTTCATATTTCAACATATATATCATCAGAAGCATAAAATCAAAACTGCACAAACTCAGTGAATTACAAATTGCTCAAAAGTATTTATTTCCATGCAGAATCCTAGATACTAGTGATGTGTGTGTGTGTGTGTGTGTGTGTGTGTGTGTGTGTGTGTGTGTGTGCCAAATTAGAAAGGCCTGACTTGACTCTTGTCCTTGTGAAGATTTGGTATCAAGGAATGATAGATCCAGTTGATGAGAAGGGACATGTAATATTGATAATTGAGGAACTGAAAGACTTTGGAGTGCTATGGAGTTACTGTGTGACTAAACCTTGTCTTGCTTTCTCATTAAACACCCACCAAATATGTTTCTCTGCAGTGGAACCACACACTTGGCTTCCAGCCCATATTACTGAGGTTACACTGCCCAATGTTCAGGGTATGCGGTGGTGACATACCCTGTGGTGCATATTCTCTTCTACCTTCTGTTCTAGATAGCACACTGTGATGCGTGACAGGAAGCAACTATTTACTGAAGGCAGGGAACATCTCCTTCGCAATTTTGTGTTCCAGCTCTAAGCTCTAAAACTTTTAACTAGAGATGGAAAAATCCTTTCCATTGTTGTGTGAGGACAATGGGAGAGTCTGAGAGTGAGAGCTGGTGGCCTCTTCTCTGAAAGTCCAGCAAATTAAGTATCCACTAAAAAGACCGATGTTATAGAACAGTGAAAAGGTAGGTGATGACAGTTCACAAAGCTGTGTGTGTGTGTGTGTGTGTGTGTGTGTGTGTGTGTGTGTGTGTGTGTCTGATTACTCCCATCCAAACAAAAGTGCAAACTTTCCTTGTTTTTTTTTTTTTTTGCTGTTTTTGGTTGTTTTGTCTTTTGTTTTTGCCACAGGGATCACATTTGTTCTAGAAATTATACAAATCATGGATCTCTTCTACAGAACAAGGAGGAGAGGTATGCCATTTGCCATAGAATATCAAGGTTGAACACTCACTTTAAGTTCTGAATCAACTGCACTTTTCACTCTTGAGGGGAGTAAAATATGTGGGTGTGTGCCTGCCATATCAGGTGTGAGAGATAAATCACATCAGGAGCAACTTACTACTTACCAGACTTAAAATAGCCCTAATGTGGACTGTTGGGAGGAGGTGAGGTTCATAGAAATGGGTAGTATCCTGGACCTTATTCTCTGGATGAGCAACCTGAGTGATCACTCAGGGCATCCAGCAATATGCAACATGATAATGGTGCTTTTCAGCTCATTAATCTGCTAATATGTATGAAGGACCCAATTTCAGATGACAAGTAATCCCTCCATTTGACAGAGGAGAAAGTGAAGCTCCAGAGTGGTTCTGTGTCTTATCTAAGTCATGTTGATAATCAGTGGGAGAGCTAGAACCGGGACCTAGTTTCCTAGATCCAAATGCTTTATGTTGGCTTTCCCCAACAATCCCAGCCAGTGGACATATTGGTTCTAGACTTTGACACCAGTCATTCTCCTTCATCTCTTTATGGTTTTCACTGAGAAGCAAGACTCCTAAATCTTGGGTTTGCTAGTGGTTGCACATTCATACCCGCTGAGGGACGGAATATATCTTTGGGAATTACAGTTTAATAATCTCACAAATCAGCATATTAATACCCAGAAATAAAAATAAAACACACAACTGTCTTGGTGTGTCTAAGGTCATTCTGAGGGAATTTGACAAAGGTCCTCTGCTATTCTTCATCTCTGCAGTCTTCCTCAGCCATGTCTCACTGCTCCTGTGGTTTGCTCCACCCCTTTACTTATAAATTTATTAATCCAAAAAGGGCCAAGGAGATAGCTCAGTTGGTAAAGTTCTTTCTTTGCAAGCATAGCTCAGTTGGTAAAGTTCTTGCTTTGCAAGCAATGAGAACCTGAGTAAAATACAATACACACATAAAGTTTCAGATGTGCCTGTAATCACAGTGCAGGTGTACCAGAGGAGGATCCCTAGGCTCACAGACCAGCCAGGTGATGATCTACAGGTCAACGAGACACCCTGTGTCAAAGGTGGTGTGTGGATTCCTGAGGATGGCACTCAAGGTCGTTCTTTGGAGTCCACATGCATGTGCACACAGGTGCATATACAAACATTAAAAAAAATTAAAAACTATAAAACACTGAAACCAAATTAGTTCCCCCCAAACAAACCATCTCTTTATTTCTGATGCACATACTTGCATATACAGACGAAAAGAGAAAGAAAAAGTAACAAAGAGATACAGGATGCTGGGTGTGTTTTATATACAGAAAGGTACCACACTTGATAAATATAGATTTTTCTTTTTAAAGATGACTATGGAAGACTCCATGTAACTTACTGTTAGGAACAGAAAGAAAGATCACTATTAATTAGACTCTACTATGTTGGCTTCCATGTATATGAACTAATTTAAATATAGAATAGCCATGAGGTGAACCATTACTTTCTCCATGTTACCAACCAGGA
This sequence comes from Zapus hudsonius, assembly GCA_004024765.1. NCBI lineage: Eukaryota > Metazoa > Chordata > Mammalia > Rodentia > Dipodidae > Zapus > Zapus hudsonius. Next base: position 35,087 of record PVHP010003999.1, on the reverse strand, counting down.
AATCAAACCATGAGCAATGTCACAGCCATGTGGTGTTGAGGTGAAATCTAAACCCACATCTGAAAATAGCACTGGCAGTTAGTTAAGTCACATGCTGGCAGCAGAGATGATTCCCAAAGAGGCTGAAGAAGAGATGTCCATAGGAACCTTGTTCACAGATTGTAATGTCTAGAGATTGAGAATTCTCCCATCCTACTGCCTGACCCACAGCCGAGCTGTGTGCAGCAGGACAAAATACCTCCACGTAAGACATTCACAGGGAGGCCTTCTGGAACACCAGCACCAACACCAGGGAAAGGTTATTGTCTTCAACATCCCCAACAATTTGTGTGCTGTCTGCTCCTAATCTTAGTATAGTGCCCAGGACATGGAACCTGTTCTACTGAAAAGTTTCACCTCGTTTTGGTGCATGCAACTTCCATGGTAACTAGTCCTTTGTGTTGATGTTGAAAATACCTTCAGCCTATGGCCTTTGAAGCCAATCCGTCTCTCACTCGCGCTTTCTAGATTGTCTGGCTCATGAAAGAAATCCTCAAGGAATAAGGTGATTTGAGATCTGACTGTGAGCACCTCCCTGTCGCCAGCTCAATCTTTATTTTAATGGTGACAAGAAAACTGAGCCACAGATGGGAGAAGTGGTGCCCTACTGCGGTGTTCTCCCCACCTTTGCCTCCTATAAGCCTCTACCTCCAAGAGTGTGGGTCCCTACTGAGACTCACTGCTCCCACATCTGCTAGCCCTACATGATCCCTTGGTTTTGTTTTTTTTTTAAAGCCTCAATTAAGATTTATTGTTTTCTCTGAATCCTCGTCTCAAGGTTTTTATTATTCCATCTGACTTCTATCGCCCCAAGTGAAGGAGCCTAGATGGGCATCTGTGACTAAAACTCACAAGGAACCTTCCTAGCATTTTTCATGGATTGAGTTCTTCAACAATGCTAATGGAAAAAGATACTGCCTTCAGAGAGGTCAACTGATAGGGGAGCAAAACAGTGAATGACACAAAATTTCCAAAAGTGATGATGGCTCTGAAAGGAAGAAAGAAGAGCTACAGCCACAGACACCTCAAGTATAGCAATAGCAGTGGCAAGTGCTGGCTCACCACCAATGTCACATCAGGCACTGTGTTAAAGACACACAGAACCCCACTCAATCCTCGACAGCCTTGTAGGAGGAAACCCTGTGACCACTCTCCTTTAATAGCTAAGGGGAATGCACTCAGAGAGGGTAAGGGACTTGTTTAAGGTGAGTCAGATGTCAAATAGCTTGGATTCACACAAAAGACCCTGTAGGTTTCAGAGCACTAACAGCTGCCACATCAGAGAACATACTCTCCTAAATTCCAGACCCCACCTCTTCTGATGAGAGTGTCCCCACTACATATTCAACAGATGCCAGAGGAGGCAGCCATGATAGAGACATGATTGATTAAGGAAGCAATGATTGAGATTAGCAAGCAAGATCAAGGGAGGTGGGTTGATTGAAATAACCCTCTACCTTCAGAGAAAACAAATTGCCTTCAAATTGCAGATTGCCTTCAGTTATCTGTTTTTGTAACTGTTGGACAGGAATCCAGAGAGACCAAAAAGGCAAGAAAGGCAAGACAAGTTCCAGCTCCTCTCCACATCATTCCCCACCCGGGCAGCCACTTGCACGCCATGCCATGTGTGTCTACACATGCATTCTAATATTTTGTTTGCAGATCTACATATTTACATAGTTAATTTGGAATCTGTTTGCAAACACAAATTAGTTTGGTGCAATTACTTTGTGCACGGACATGGAGTTATCTGCTTCAGCAACTCAAAAGCATTGAGAGAGACAGCATGGCAGCGTACGGCTGTCTATATCTAATCACAGTATCACCTCCACATATTAGTCACATAGAAGTTAGATTGTAATTAGTGCTGTTTTAAGTCATTTGAAAGAAGAAAAGGTATTTTAATTAAATCAGCAACGTGTTTTATGGGGGAGTGATAATGATTCAAAGCATTCCATCAACTGAAACGTGATGTGCAGCGCCATCTTCCCAGAACCCACGTGGGGGGAAGCTTGTCTAATAACACTGAATGTCATCATCCCTCGACCTTGTGTCCCTTTGCTTTCAAGATGCCACACTGCTGACTGTCCTCTGCAGGCAGACTTAAATCATGGTGTCACCAATGACTGTCAGAGCTGGGAAGGACCGCAGAAAACCTCTGACCACTGTCCAGAAAAGACACAGTAGTGGACTCAATCACGTGGTTGAACTTGTCAACTGAGACCAGTAGCCAAGCCTCTGGGCTGCAGTCAGTGCTGGCTCCTTTACCCACTGGTATCACTTCATGACAGTCACACATTTTCGTAGCAATTAAATGTCCCATTTAGTCCATTTTCCCAAATATTAAGAAATAGTACATAATAGATATCCTCAGAGAGTGAATGAGGGCCATATTTCTTAAACCATTCATAACTAATAAACACAAACTGTCCTAGGTCATTCAAGTAAATAGAAGATAGTATTCAGATAGCTTCACGTGGTTTCAAAGATTTATGCTATTAAAACTGTGCTGCCTCCCAAGGACAGTAATTCATTTAAATGTGTTGGATGGAAGGAGCCAGGCAGTGCCACGTGAGTTTCAGACACACTATTCACTTGGTGACATTGGGCAGGGTATTGAACCTTCTCATGATTTCTTCATGATACTGAATTACACACTTAAATGCCTTTCTCTCCATTTTTATTATAAAAAGGAATTTTTCTTCCAACAGTCACTGTGTTCACCTGAGCTTCAAATTATAACATAATCTAGGGTTGATGCTGTCAATGCAGCACTGGGTAGGGTGGGTCAGAATATTCCTTACACCCAATTTCCCCCTTGCTGCCAAGTGCAATATTGTCTCCATCCTCTTTTATGAGAAAATGTGAACTCAGAGCCTAGGGGAGAAAGCCACAGGATGCTGTTATTATCACCAGACCCATTGTGAAGAACAAATAGCAACACAGTATAATCACCATCTTATCCTAAATCGTTCTGTCCTTCCTCCCCAGTACATCATTTAACACTCTATGCAGAAGAGACTCAACATCTTTAGTAGCATACGATAGGAAACAGACCATAGTAGAACAGGATAAGAGATCACTGGTGTCCATCAGGAGCAAATGACCATGTAATAACTCTGTAATTACATGGTAACTAGAACTGATTGAGCCTTTAAATTATATCCTTGTCACCCCTGGGTAATGATGCAGCTCTATCTCCCATCTACAGAGAGCTGTAGCACACGCTCCACAACCACAGAGAGATAAGGGAATTCTGGGCTGTTAAAGCAGATTTGCTGCTGATGAAGGGTGGCAAAGAGACAGGCTGAAATCTGGGATTTAATGATCTTCCAGTTGAGGCATTACTGTCTCCCCAGCGATAGCAAGACATCCATTACCCAGCCAGCATTCCTCATCCTTTTGGAAGGATTGATTAAGGCTCCAAAAATTAGAGATGAAAGGAATAGGTATATAGACATGTGCACACAAAAACATTTTACATTATGCCTGTGGGTACACACACACACACACACACACACACACACACACACACACACACACACACCAGCAAATTTAAACTCCCTGAAACATTTAATTTGTAAAACGCTGAAACATCACTATTATGGCATTTCACCAAATATTTTAATACTGGAAAGAATATTGTCTATTTCTATGCAACATTCTCTCTGGGACCATTATGCAGAGGCATTAAGAAATTCCATGTGGTAGATAATTCAGCAAATATTGTTTGACAACCGACTGTGCACACAGCATTCTACTAGGTGTTAGAGGACACAAAGAAGCATAACACTCAATTCTCTCCCTCAAGGATCTCAGTCCACTTACACAGATAATATAAATACATAAAGTGCTGAATTATAATGCCACAAGGCAGTATATAATTAACTACCAAATGACTGGTACAGACAATGAAAGCTACAGAGTAAGGAGGAAACTCACTTCACTGTGGTGTAATTGTAAATATAGCTTCTTATAGATTAGCATGAACCTTTCCAAGAGCTCAGTTATCAGTCTCATTTAAGCTTGATTACAAAGGGACAGTTCAGATTTCTCTCTGCCGACAGTCCTCTCAGGTTTCCAAAAGCAAACAACAATAACAGGAACTTTTTTCAATAATGAAAAACAGTGGAAAGTATCAAAAGGATGAATGTAAACAAGTTTCAAAATTGCTATAGCCAGGATAGTAGGTGAACAGAAATTTGCTAAGAATGATGATATCCTTTAGCCTAGAGCTCACACCTGGGACATAGATGTCCACATCTGTGTGAACATTTGCAAATCAATAAAGGGATCTAGTAACTAGGTTTTAACCAAGAAGACTAAAATCATCTAAAGAAACTATAAAAGCTTGTCTCAAACCCCCAGCCAGATACAGACCCACTGGGGATCAATAAGGTCATTTCTCTCAAAACTGCAAAGCAAAAGAAACAATAAGCTCTGTTCCCCAGATTCCTACCCCCTTATCTCCCTACCTTTGTGTGCCATTTAAAGCTGTGTGTCAAGGGAGTCACAATAGGTTAGCGGTGCTGTACAGCTAGCTGCTCCAAGGGTTAACCAATATGGCCTCCAGAGACCTATCTGGACTACATGGAAAATCATTTGCCATTATTCAGTGGCCCACTTGAACAAGCTCCTGATAGCCTAGCCTTCCAGGCCCAGATTCCCAGCACCCTGCCAATGTTCTCACTGATGGATGATATGCACAGACCCACCTGTTAGTGAAGTTAGTCGTGATGAATTCCAGGGCCCTTATGAGACCTCTTTGTGGCACAAACCTTGATTACGTAAGCTGGGGGAGCCATATTGGTTTGGCAGAGTAATTCCAGCCTCAATCTCAAGGTGTAACTAAAAAATAAGAAATTCCTGTTTTAACTAAACAGAAAGTCTATAAAACAAGTCTAGTGATCCATGCTGCTAACATATCTCTGACTCATAAAGCATTTCCTGCTTTATGTAAGATCTGAAGACTGCCCTGTGGCTGATCTGGCTGATTTTCAGATGTCTCTTCTTGCTTCACATCAGGAGTTTCACTTATGTATGTTCATTATATGACAGAACCTACCTGATGTGGTATCACATACACATGGTCAGTTCTTACAGGAAGCTAACTGACATAAACGACATAAGAGGAGTAAGGGTTTATTGTAGCTCAAAGTTTCAGAAGGTTTTAGTCCATCAGGGAGAAGGGGCTATGATGGAATAGCAAAACTCCTGGCAGTGAGAGCATGCAGAATAGTCTATTCATGTGACAGTGGCCAGGAAGCAGAGAAGGAGACTGCATACCCCCAGTGACCTATGGCCTCCAACTATGCTCCACCTCTGAGAAGTTCCAAAACCTCCCAAAGCAACATTACAGGTGGAACACACATTCAAAACATGACTCAAACTACAATAGACATAACATTGGAAGGGACATTACTCACAACACAAAGTACTTTCCTTTGACTTCAGGAAACACATCCTTTGGCTACTTATCTCAGTGGTGGTAGAAGAATGGACTTCTTTCTACACCTGCAACTTTTATTTTATTTACATGGGACACTAGATCAATATTTCCTCTCCTGAAAATTAAGCTTTCTCCTTTGCATTGGAATTTATCTCCAATTGCTGCTAGAAACCATTACCACATAATAATGTTCTATTCACCACTTATGTTATCTTTAAACTAGGCAGATTGCCAGATATTTGACTGCTTGACACCAAGTCCATTTGGTACAGGACAAAAATAAAACCTTATGTTGCCTGGGAATAGCATGAGACATACTCATCATCTAGCCAGGGATGATGATGCTACTTTCTCTTTATAAGGAGTTGTCAGAACTCATGTCTGTCATCCAGTTCTGCCAGCCTGCAACCATGAGCACATTCTCACTGTGTACACTGAGGAGGAGGAAAAGCTTTACAAATAGATCAAAGCTATTATGAATCCCAGAGGTGAAGCTATAAGGTTTAGAAGACTGTGTTCTGAACCCATCAGAATTCTGACATGGAGGACAAAAGGAATGAGACAACAAAACAGAGGAAGAACTCCCTAGACAGAGGAGGGGCCTCAGCAAAATGGGGGTGAGGGAAGGGACAAAGGAGAATAACAGGACGGGAATATGATCATATCACATTATGGACCTATACAGAAGGTCTCAATAAAAAGGTTGTGTTTATGGCAATATCTGGGCTATGGTGGATCCATTGATAAAATGTCATTTCTGTGATGTTCAAAAATGTTTACTAGATTTGTAAACACCAGGTACTGATCTATGTAATTGGGATACAATGATGAATATCTAGAATTGTCTCGGAGAAGTTTAACTTAGAAAGAAAGCACCATCAAAAAAGAAGTGCATATAATGTCAACACACTATAACATGTGAGTAGGATGTTGAAACAAAACATAGGAAACTACATTCTGGTTAGGAAGCCAGGGGAGCCTTGTTAGACAAGCTACCACTGGAATCAGATGTCTTAAATTACTAGTAAATGAAAACACAAGCGATGATGGCTTGAAGAACATCACACTATGGAGCACCATAGTCAATGCAAGTATGAGCTGGTATTGAGATAGGGACTCAGTGAATATCACACCTCATGAATTAGAATTTAAAGGTTGAATGCCAGCCTCTAAATCTCTATATGCCATTGGGATATTTCATCTTGGAGGTGTTGATTTCAACATATCCAGAAAAGAGTTGGAGACACAGTAATTTTATTACATTTAGGAGCAGTCACAAAGAGGGTGGAGTGGGCAGACCCTACACCTGGATAACAGTGAAAACTCAGAAGACAGGTGAAGTTTGCTCAAAGAAGATATCAGCTTGGAACATGGGTAAAACCAACATGGACAGTCAGTACAATCCAGAAGGGAAAAAGTTTCCAAAGAGATAAGTTGTGATCAGCCTGGAACAGTGGAAGTAAAGCAGGCAAGAAGGTAACATTGGAGGAATCATAATAGCAGAAGTCTGCATCATAGGGCAGGGAATGATCAAGGAGAGAAGTGAAGTGAAATCCACACATGAGGTCACACTGGGGAGCCCAGTGTGGTGGTTGTTATGGTTGGAATGTAAAGTGTCTCCATTGGCTCATGAATCTGAACACTTATCTCCATCTGGCAGTGCTGTTCAGGAAGGCTGTGGAACCTGTAGGAGGGGAGAAAATGTGTCATGTGTCACTGGGAATGGGGTTTGAGATAGTATAGCCCATTCCACCTGCTATTTTCTCTCTCTCTCTTCTCTCTCTCTCTCTCCTCTCTCCTCCCCCCCTCTCTCTGTCTCCCCTTCCATTACATGATATCAAGTTCCTGCTCCCCACCATGATGGCCTCTACCTCCTGTAATCTTAAGCCAAAATAAACTCTTTTCTTCTCTAAGCTGTTTCTGGTCAAACATTTGTCCACAGCAATGAGAAAGTAACTGATACACATCTGTAATCCCAGCACATAGAAGACCAAGGCAGGAGGACCACAAGTTTGATGCCAGCCTTGACTTTATAGTAAATTCCAGAGCAACCTGGGATACATAGTGATGCCCTATTTTAAAAAAAACAATAGCTGGGATATATGTCAGTGGTAAAGTCCTCACACTTGCCTAGCCACGGGTTTGATCCCCAGAAAAAAAAAAAGATAGAGAAGAAAGAAAGAAAGAGGAAGGAAAGAAGGAAGGAAAGGGAAGAGACAGAAGAAAGGATAGGAGAAGAAAGGAGAGAAATATCCATAGCTTTGTGCAAAGTTTGAGCATTTTGGTAAGAATAGTTTTAATAAAGTAGCAGTTGGAATGTAGATTCCAGTTGATTAAGGAATGAATAAACTTGAAGAGGTGAAGCATTCTTAAAAAATGTCAATTACAAATGAGAGCAGAGGTAAAAAAAAAAGAGAGAGAGAGAGAGAGAAAGATTAAAGCAGGGAGGGCCTGGGCATGTTATATTGTACAGAGAAAAGAAGCTGGTAGAAAACAAGAGGATATAGCAACTCCCAGACACAAAAGAATTTAGAATAAATTCTAAGTAAATATTATCTCCAGCACTGAAGGCAGATGAATGTTGGAATCTATTATAACTTTCATTCAAGCCTAGTTCCAGCCTGTTCTTCACAAGTGTTATTGTGGATGTGCTTTCCGACATCTCCATCTGACCTTGGGTGAGCAGAACAGAACTCAAGGCTGCCCAGCCTGCACTTCTGGGTGTCCCAGGCCCTCCAACCAAGAGCCTTAGGGTTTTCCTTCATCCCTCTCCTATCATCCCCAATACCCAATCTCTCAGGCAGGTCTGTAGCTCGCCTGACTTGCAAAACAAAGCCAGAACATACCCATATCACTCTAGCCTTACTTCTGAATCGTGTCACAACCACTGCCAGCTCTCATCTGGAATAAGGCTACAGTCTCCTAACTTCTAGTGTGACCTTCTTTATGTGTGCCCAGAGTTATTCTTTACAAACTGAAGTCAGAACAGGCATCCCTTGTCTCAATATTCTTTAATGGCATCTCCTTTTTAAATCGGTTTTTTTAAGCTAGCATACAAAGTATTAGATTTCACGATGGCATTTGCATAAATATTTTGTTCTTATTGGTCCTCACCGATACTCCCCTCCCCATTGCTCTGACAACCTTCCTGCTGAGTCTCTCCCTTACCCAACAGTCTAGCTTCTGCTTCTATGTCACATGGATTCTATTATGTCATTTTCTTTAAAAAGCAAACCATATTTTTTTATTTGCAAGAGAGAGAGACAGAAAGAAAGAGAGAGAGAGAGAGAGAGAGAGAGAGAATAGGCATGTCAGGGATCCTTGCTACTGCAAACAAACTCCAGACACCGCTGCCACCTTGTGCATCTGGCTTTACATGGGTACTGGGGAACTGAGCCTGGGAGCTGGACTGGCAAGCTTTGCAAGCATGAGCCTTTAACTGCTGAGCCAGCCCCTCATTGTTTTCTTTTTATCCTTTCCTTCCTTAAGACCTCGTCTTCCCCTTTCATGTTCCTCTTTCTAGTTTCATGATTTATAACCCCCAAAACACATATGCACACATATCAAACTTAAAATCTAGAATACACATATGAAAGAAAACATGCAAAAATTGTCTTTCTCAATATGTTTTATTTTGCTTCACAAAATTATTTCCAGTTCCACCCATTTTCCTGAAAATGTCTTGAATGACTTCCCTTTACACAAGGAATAAAAGTTAAACTTTCCATCAGAGTGAAGTCAAAATTAAGCTATTTTGTGTGCACACAAGTGTGCATATGGGGTGTGTGTGTGTGTGTGTGTGTGTGTGTGTGTGTGTGTGTGTGCCTGTGTGTGTTGGAACTCTGATCATTAGTCCCATTCCTTTATTCATTTCTGGTCCACCGGGCAGGGTGTCTCTGTCCATTGCTGCCTGGGGCTTGTCCATATCTAATTTTAACAATGGGTACTTTCAGAGTGGTGTGAACAGGCTAGAGGCAGCTGGGAGCTTCCAGGGTGAGGCTGTTACCCTGTCATGGTACAGGTGATCTGTACTGGGACAGCAGGAAGAATGAAGACTTTTTTGAAATCAGGGGCCTGAATGCTAAAGGAGGTTTCCTGCTCTTCAATGTTGACTTTGCCCTCCCCCCCAGATTAAAAAGTTGGTAGCCCACCAGGTACTATGGGGTATAACAAATGCAGGAAAAAAATGGTCATTGAATTTACAACATGATTGTTGGCCATGGGCTATGTGAAGTTGTGTTGGATTGCCTGTGTGGAGACCCAATGGAGCCATGAGGATGAACTATAGGTTGCAGTGGAGAACCAGTGAATTGCCAGGACTATGGGATGGCAAGCAAAGAGAGCTGCCAGCGCTGGAAGAAGTTTTCCCAGACTGTGAGTAGCTGAGCTGGAGGGGTGGACTTGTCACTGGTTTGAATTAATGGATTTGGAGTTAGTGTTTGATGTTGCTTGTTTTAAATCTTGTATTGGTGTAATCTGCTTTTGCCATGCCCAATGATATCTTTTGCCTTGTGAATGTTCTGTGCCATTATGGATTCACTTTTTGGTATTATGGCTCAGTTGAAAGAAAAACTGTGGGGATATGGAGTTGAGCTGGATGCACTGTATTTTACACCATGTATGATTATTAGTTTGTGGTGGGGAGGGAGGATTGTTATGGTTTGTTCCAGGTGTCCCCCACAAATGAATGTGCTTTGAGTGCTCAATCCCCAGCTGATGGCAGTTTGGGTTTTACAACCTCGCTAGAGCTGTGTTGTTGGGGGCAGGCTTATGAGGTTATAAACCAGCTTCCCCTTGCCAGTGTTTGGCACACCTTCCTGCCATTGTTTGCAATGCTGTGGTGGAGGTGATTTCTACCCCTCTGCTCATGCCATCATTTTCCCTGCCAGGATGGAGGCTCCCCTTGAGTCCATAAGCCAAATAAACCCATTCCTCCACAAGCCGCCTTTGGTTGGGTTCTTTGCTGTGCAGCAACCAGAAAATTGACTCCAACAAACCCAGTGTTTCCCTACCTATCAGGAGCAGATGTCACTGGTAGCAAGAAAGTGGCATCACCTCAGCTTGGACCTCAGAGTAAGACCACGCAAGGAGGTCTGAGCCCAATTCACAAAAGTGTTATCACAAACCAGTCCATAAATCTAAAAGGGTGGGAAAAAGCTATATTGTTTATTGTGGCTAGTAGCTGACAATTCAATGATCAGACTTCCTACTGTCTCTCGACTCTGAAATCCTTCTCTTTCCTTCTCTTTCACTCTGCCCTCCCCACCCCCAATAAATCTACCTCTTACTTTTCCTGGTGTTTAGTACAGTCCCATCACAGTGCGTTAAAAATGCAGTTCACTCCTGAAAATCTCAATAACCCACTGGTTTCTTTTGTCACTTCCTTTTTGTTTGTCTCCTTGCCTGGGATTATATTCCTGCATAATAAAAATTATACACTTACACATGGGTATAACACACACATATATATGGTATAACATACATATATAATAACTATTTAATGTAAATTTCTATAACAGATAGTTAATTATATATTTATTAAATATGGGTTTCAATTTAAGCCTTTGGGCCTGAACCGTACCTTTGTACATAATGATTGATTAGTAATAAACAAATAGAAGTTCAGGTTAGCTTTCTCAATCCCAGAGTATTGCTTTTCTAACTATGCACATCATAAAATGGCATGTGTGATGATTTTAGGAGATAAGTGGGCTCTTATATATAAGTGAAAGGGGTTTTGGTTTTTAAAAATATTTTGGTAGAGGTCAAGGTGACTGGGTTTTAGTAGTTGCTTAGTCAATAAACTGAAATAGGAGCTATGCAGGCTGTGCATTGGTACAAATGGTCTCAGTCACCTCTAGAGCCCTTGAGAACAGCTCCGCATAATGACACAGTCACTCTGTGACTGATGTTTACAATAATGATCTGAGTAGCAAAATAAGATAAATGATATTCTATATGATTTGCTCAATAAGACAGAGCAATAATATATTTTAGAGAAAGAACTCCATCAAAAAGGATTGTAATGTTTTAAGTTCAATTTAAAGGACGATAGCTTAGTTATATGACAAATTCACTCATGTGGAACACTCCTGGTGTCTCATAAATAAGACTTTTCTATACAAACATGAGGATTTATAATGAATTTACTGATTATTCTTTCCCCATGAATTGATATTTTACCACTTTCTTTTCCAACCACTTCCTCCTTCCTAATTTTTATTTTTCTGCTTGCAAATAAATAAATGATCAGAATTTGTCAACAAAGATAAAACTGCACCAAAGAAAATAATAGAAGCAAAATTAGAAAACAAAGTCAGTAGAAGTACACAGTAGCAGCTAGGGTTAATGTCAGCTCTATCTTCCAACTCTTCTCCAGTAAAGGCCCATGTGATTGCTTTTCTGCTGATAGAACATGCACATTAAGTTTGTTAGGTGATAATTGTTGCAGCAAGCCAATTGCAGATTGCAGTCTGGCATCCTAAGAGCCTGTGTGCACCCAGAGAAAAGAGCATGCTTCAGTCCCCATTTTCCCTGGTGCCATCAGTGCGCCCTTCAGGTAAACCAGTATCTCTGAGAGAAGGAGCTAGTGGCAAAGCCAGTCTTAATAGCAAGAGTCAAAGGCACCTGCTGGACTTCTGAGGCTGCACAGGCATAGGTCTCAGAGCTGCAAGCCCCAGCAAGGGCCCAGGCATTAGAGGCCTCCAGTTTCCTAAAACGTACCTCTACAGAGCTAAGATTATCATTGTACACTCAGAGAAAACACCCTCATGCTTTCAACAGAGATGAAGAAAGGAGGCCAATGGAAGCATGTATCGAGTGTTCTTCCCACAGGAGAAATGATTTTACCAGAGCCTAGAACCTGGGGAACCCTAACCATCTGAACATGAAACGTAAACTGAAAGCGGACCTCTGCAATGTCTTTACCCAGTGAATCCTGCCACACCCCAACAAAAACCCATGATGAGCACCAGCAAAGGACAAGCATGAAACTAGCCTAAGGAAACAAGCACAGAGCTGACCGAGGTGCTGAAGTCATCCTGCTGGGGTTTTAAAACAACTATGGTTCAGAGAAGCTCCAGGTCCTCATGAAGAAAGTAGACAGCATCAAGGAGATGAACAGAATAAGCAAAATATGGAAACCAGGATAAGGAAAAGAAAATCCTAGAGATGGAAAACATTATAACAGAAATAAAGAATACCACTAATGAATAGATTGCATAAGGCCAATTACATGTAAGCAAACTGGTACAAGCATCAATAGATGCTTGCAAAACTGAAATATAAAAATTAAATATAAAAATGGAATGAAAATAAGGAACTGAATATTCCCAAACTGTGGCTTTCATATATTTGGAGTGGGAATTAAAGAGAGAGGGAAAGGAACAGAAAAAAGGTTTAAAGTAATTGTAACAAGAACCTCACAATATTAATGATAGAGGCTGACCATTCAGGAAGTTTATAAAACACCAGCAGGAAAAAAATGCCCACAGTCTAAAGTAAAGCACATAAAATATAATAGACAAAAATCCAGAAAAGGCTTAAAACAAGTTGGATGGCAATAAGTAAGGGGAACCTCACCTATATAGAAGCAAGGCCAAGAATAACATTGGCTTTCTGTTCATCATACCAAGAAGGAGCAAGGAAGTTAGATACTTAACAAGTCAAAGAACCACAAACCTAGAATTCTGTGTTTGTCAGAATTATCCTTCAAAAGTAAGAGAAACAGGAATAATGAAGATGCAGTACATATATACCATGGAATTCTACTCAGCAGTAAGGAAAAAAATGATATAATGAAATTTATAGGAAAATGGAAGGGCATGGAACAGATCATACTACGGGAATTACACAGGACAAAAGACAAATGTCCCATGTTCTCCCTCCATGTGTGGTTCCTAATATGGAATAGCTTGAGTTTCAGGCATACCTGACAGGGAAACTGGAGGGACAGGTAATAGGGATGCAAGGGTTTGGGGGGGATAGTAATGGAAAGGTGGGGGGATACACACAACACTAAATGCAAAATGAAGTTGTGCCAAAGCAAACTTTTTCTTAAACAACAGACTAAAAGAAGAACCCTCAATAGGCGTATTGGGGGATTGTCTGGTAAGAAGGGCCCTGGAGAGGGTGGCATAAAGCCTAATCCTAAAACATTTGGCTCTGGTTTGTAATTCCCAATACCAGAAATTGATTACAACTCACATTGAGCTGTTGATCAGAAAGACCTATGAGGTCCCCAAAACAAGAGAGGCTTCTGTAAAAGCACTTGATTACCTGCCTGAGGTAAAAGGTAAGACCTGATTGCTGAAGATATCACGTGCTGCTGACACAGAACATGGAGAGATCCAGCTGAAATCTGGAAGGAAGCCAGTGCCCAGATGGTTAGTCCATGTGGTACTGGAGAGCACTACACAATCTACTATGGGAAATTGGCAAACAATTTTGGGAGAGAACTGGGGACACTGCTATATGAAAGAAACCAGTCTGGCAAGATGCACGTACCTGTTCAATAGTGGCACCCAGCCTAGGAGGGTAATCAGCTGCTCTCTGATTGCTTAAGAGAGCCACTCAGTGAGAAGGAACCCATAGCTGGATCTGAGAACTGAGTCAGAATCCTATGGAGATCAAGATTATGGACTCCAACATGAAGCTCCCACTAATCTTTGGCCAAAAGAGTGGCTATGCCCATCAAAATCTTTCTAAGTTACCAATGCCTACTGCCTTCAACATATGCTGATCTCATTCTCCATTAGAGAATCTATTTTTCTTTTCAGAAGGAAGAAAGAACAGAGAACAACCAAATTCTATCAACAAGACAAGAAATGATAGCTGGCTCAGTGCCAGGAGATGAACCACCCCTTCCAAATCAGCTAGGGCCCAGGTGAAACCACAGAGGAATTGGTAAGATGAGCAAGAGTGCTGCTTCTATGGCTAGCCTTACAACCTGTGCCAGGAGGATGGAGACAGACACCACGGATGCTCAAAGCATACCAAAACAAAAATCCAGAAGTTGCTCAACACTAAATTAGACTTTAAACATACCCACCATGGTTCAATGAATTTTATAGAAGAGGAGGCAGAAAGGTTATAAGAGCCATAGGGTGGGTAGGGATATCTAGAGGTATTGCCCACCCCCCCACACAATGACTGACTGCTGCTCTCAGAACTCATAACCAACAACTCCAAGGTGAATATTAACAATCCAACTTACGAGAACCCTCAGTGGAATAGGGACAGGGAGGAGGCAAATAGTGGTACCAATATATGATGTGTCCATACCAAGTTTCTACTTAAAAAAAAAAATAAAAGTAAAACCCAATTGCTGAAGATACCACTGAGTGTGGTCACACAACAGTGAGAGACCCTTCTTGATCCAGTATGGTAACCACCCCCTAGATGGTAGCATGTGTAGTGCTGGAAGGTGTTACATGAGCTGCCAGGGGAAGTTGGTCAATGATATTTCGAGAAAGCAGAGGTCACTGAAATATAACACTGAATGATGCTATGAAAATGCTGAAGACACTGATATATGGTAGAGACCAGAGAGCCAAGAAGTGTTTATCTGTGCAATAGCGGCACAAAACCTAGGTGGGTAATCAATGGATTGCTAATTGGCTAAGGGATCTGCTCAGTGGGAGATAACCTTTAACTGGAACTGGGATCCATGGTAAACCCTTATGAGGACCAAGAACCTAGGTTCCAAGGGGAAACCCCCACTAACCAGAGATCTACAGAGAGATCCCATTAGAATCTCACCAAATTAACAATGTTTGTCTCACTTAACCAATACTGATCTCATTCTCTGTTGGAGATTCTGTCTGTATGTTTTAGAAAGCAGTGAGAACCATGGATAACCCAATTCCACCAACAGGACTTGTGATGTTGCCTGACATCCAAGCAGGAGATGTACCACCCCTAACTTATGATAGAGAGCCCAAAAGAAACCTTTGAGGAAGTGGCGAGATGAGCAAGAGACCTACCTCCACAGGAAGTCAGATAACCTATGAAAAAGTAATGGAGGCAAGACACTGAGGATACCCAACACAATCCAAAGCATAAATCCAGAGATTTATAAGGACTCAACAGTAAAGCAGGCCTAAAACCCACCATGACTCAGTGATCTGAGCAGAAAAGGGGTCAGAAAGATTGTAAGAGCCATGGTGGGGGAGAATATCCAGAGTCATTTCATTGTTGCCCTCAGCAACAACAGAGAGAGAGAGAGAGAGAGAGAGAGAGAGAGAGAGAGAGAGAGAGAAGAAACTGGCTACCTCTGGTACAATCCATAACACCCTATCCCATGGAATAGTCCAGCAAGCACACTGAGGAGGGCCCCCAGAGGGGTTGGTGACATGGAGGAGGGAAATGGAGGTACCATCAAAAGACTGCTCATACAATGTATCTAATTACTGTCAATAAATATGGGTAAATATTTTTTTAAAAAAGAAAACCCTGCAATAGAAGAGAGAGAGAGAAATAAAATCTCTCAGGCAATTTAAAACTGAGTGTATTTGTTGCTTGTTGTTGACCAGCCTTGAAAGAAATATTGGAAGAAGTTCTTTACAAAGGATACTACATACATCAGAAACTCTCATCTGCATAAGAAGATATTTGCTCCATTATATTTTTATTTATTAGAGACATATCTATCAAACAGATCTTCAGATTAGCAAGTGACAATTAGTACTAATGCATCACATTGATGGAATCCCAGCCCAGGGCAAAGAAATGTGACATTTGGTGACTCTGTGCAGCTTTCTAAGGGGAAGTGGGAAGATGGACCTCCAGGATTCTAAAACACTGACAACAGCAGCAGGAGTCTATGTCAGGGACAATTTGATCACTCCATATTCTTTTTATCACCAGTTCTTGGATGAAATTAGTATAAGACTCCAGTTCAATTTCTATTGTAAGTTTCATCATCAGTTTGCTATGGAAAGAAAGCAGAAATGTGGGCAACATCAATGCAATCCAAGAGCCCATGTCTCATGACTAGGGAGTGAGAAGCAGAATAAACATGAGCATTGTTGCAGTCAGCTTTCTAGTTGCTGCACAGAAAGAACCCAAACAAAAGCGACTTGTGGAGGAATGGGTTTATTAGGCTTACAGACTCGAGGGGAGACTCTATCCTGGCAGGGAAAATGATGGCATGAGCAGAGGGATGGACACCACCTCCGCCACAGCACTGCAAACAGCGGCAGGAAGGTGTGCCAAACACTGGCAAGGGGAAGCTGGCTTATAACCCCCATAAGCCCACCCCCAACAACACAACTTCATCGAGGTTGTAAAACCCAAACTGCCATCAACTGAGGATCTATCTATCAGAACACATTCATTTGTTTGTGGGGGACACCTGGATCAAACCATGACAAGCATAGTGACAATGGTCTTTTTATTGTAGACTACATTTCACTCTGTTTCTAACCTGCTTTGTCTAAACCAATCACATAATCCTCAGTACCAGTTTCTTCCTAAGAAATGAGGAAACAGAAATAATTCCTTCCTAGAGACCCCTCCCCCTAATCAAAATCCAAGTTAAAGCAGAAGACAAAGCCACAACAAAAATAATTGCCTTGTTCTCCAGAAATAGCTGCTGATAATATCTGTGAGTTGTCAGCACTGGAATCTAGTAACATGCCCCAACACCCCAGAGGATTTCCTACAGCACATTTAGAACCATATGAAAGCAGATGACGGAGCTCTCCCAGATAAAAGTCAGTGGAAGTAAAAAAAAAATTGTATCTAATGAATAACCAAGAAAGAATAAGATGACCTCTACATGTGGGCATTTCTCTTCCCTCAGGAAAAGCTTCTGGGACATGAGCTGGCAGTGGCCTAATCGTGAAAGACGTCTCACAGAGGGGATACTGGAAGGGTTACATACATGGCTATTTGCACTACTGATGAATGACACTTTCCTGGGAGGTGGAGAGCAATGGGCATTTAACAGCTGCTGAGCAAGACTCTCAGATTGTGTAGGGTAAATGTTAACCCAAAGGACACTTGAAGCTCCCACTGCTAGGAAAATGTATCAGAGTAGCAAATCTTATTGATATTAGCAATAATTATAATAATTATGAGTATATACATGGTGCTTTGATATCTGCAAATGCACTGCATTCATCATAATGATTATCATTTGTGCAGTACTTTGTATTTCCCAAACACTCTCTGTCATCAATTAGATAATGCTGGCAACATCTGTGGACAAAGGCTGAGACTCCCCTCTTATAGACACAAGACACAGGAAACCAATTGCCTTGATCACCATCATGTGATCAGTCAGGACCAGACTTGGGATTCTATTTCCAAGTTCCCCAATCTCAATTTTGTCTACACTTTGTATGCAAAGCTGGTAGCTGCTTCTAACTAAAAGCCAACTGAAAGCATGAAAATCCATCACTCCCTCAGCCTCTGAGTGATTATTAAGTGTCACTGGAACCACACGAAATCTATTCTCATAGAAACTTCAGGGGTGAAAGGTATTCTTCAAAAAGCATTATATGCTAATTCTAGGTTCTCATCCTAGGCTCAGGCCACACATGCAAGTCAGACTGATACTAGTAATTATGTTATGCACAGACTGGACCACTGCTCACCAAATCTTGGCCATGTGGGAAGACTCAACTGCTCAGTTTCCCTCAAGGTTAGAATGACAGCATGGGAATGACTATGTAACAGAGGAATATGGAGAGCATCCCCTCCTAGGGTTGGCCATACAGATCTGCCTGATCTCCTATGTAATCCTACCACTCAGCCTTATTCCCTCTCATCTATGGCTAGATGATACAACTCCAAGGTAGAGGGCCATATGACATAGGAAATCCAATCTGAAGTCACAGGTTAGCAGAGAGACACTGTATATCTGGGTAGCACACTCCAGTGATTAAGTAATTAAGAATTAACATCACTATGTTAACATTTCAGGACATACATATTTCACAACACAGTGTAACCCATCCTAACATATACAATGTTCCATGAACTTTATCAGTTACTTTTCCTAACCTTCTGGAACAACGACTGGATTTAGAAGTGAAGTGAGAAAGAAGCCTAAGACAATGACAGTCACATGTCTTGAGTTAGGAACATGAATGAGTCAGAAGCCACCAACTGCAGGGAAGCCTAAAATCACATGTCCTAGCCTCAGCACCAACAGCAGGTGTCTGAGCATCCTGGAGGTATAAGTTATAAAACGGGAAGGCATGGCCCCATGACTGCCCTAAACAGATCTTACAAGGTCAATTAGCCAGGGGTAGGGTGGCCTAAACTGACCAAAGTACCAGTAACAGCGAAAGGTGCAACCTGAAGCTCTCTGTGAAATGCATAGATAAAAGTTTTTTTTCAAAAAGACAACAAGAAGCTATACTTCCTTCCTGTCCTCCAATCCAAGCTCTCCCAGCGAGAGCTTCCCTTGGGAGCAGTCCACATGAGCTGGAGGCACTCCTGGTGAGCAGACGGAGAGTACAGAGGGCTGGAGACTGATGGCACAAAGTGTCTCCCAAACAATTAGGATGGCGAGCCACTCTGGCTGCTGCTCCTTGACTCCGTCTGTCCTCAGCCAGGGCAGCACCTTGCCAGGGCTTCTGGCCTTCTCGTGGGCACAGCTGTGACCAGAGGACCCAATTTCACAGCTGTTCCTCGGCACGCTGTGCTCGTGTTGCTCAGCTGTAGCTCCATTTTACTTCTGTTTGTTTGCCATCAGCTTTAATTAAGAGAGCTTTAATTTTGCAGCATTATTTTGGCTCCTCCTTCCCCAATACCCACATCAAGAGATGGAGTTGTTTTCTACCCAGGCTCAATGCTGGCATGTGTCCAGTAACACTGTTGACACTGCTCTGCAGTGTCCCATGAGACACAGCAGGCAGAGGTAAGTAATACAGGGTCTATGGATGAGTGAGAATCCTCTGTACTGCAGAGACCCCCAATGAAAGCACAATGTACCCTCAGCAGAGCCAGGTCCCCCTTTTATTCTCTATAGTACTTTTTACTAAAGTCTTCCCACGAGTTTCACATGGAGCCAGCCTGAGGAACTCAAACTTGATTCCAATCTGATTATCCAACATGGCCCTATCAGCTGAGACAGCAACATTTATCACATTAATGGGAAGGATAGAAGGAAACTGGGATCCCATCCAACAGGACCGTTTTATCACATGTTGCACTGTCTTACAAATCCAATTATCACCAGCTGAAGGTCTTAACAGCCCTTGGATTTCAGCTTTCAAATCTTAAAGGGCCATGATGCACATTTTCTTAGATTCTTTCCACTGTGCCTCATCGCAGGCAGTTACAGATATGACCACAGGACGACTTCGGGCCAAAGCTGCCTAGGGAATATTTGCCCTGAGTTTGCTCCTTGAATTCAAGAGATGCTTAGATTGGGGATGCCATTTGATTATTCAGATCAATAAACAGTACTGAAATATACTTCGAGGTCAGAGGTAGGTGTTAGGATCGCAGCCTGAAAAGATTTGTAGGTAAGATCGTGCTAAGTATCAAAGTGTGGAGTATCTTTGATAGGACACCTAGCTCTAGAAGTTTACTTACACATGCAGAGATCTTACAACACATAACCTGGGATTTACAGGAAACATCACCCAAAGCAAGAAATCTTGATATCTGACATGTGCTAAATAAAACATTCTGATCTCGGCTATAGCAAAGAAAGGAAATGGGCAGCTGTTTGTACAAAAAGCTATAGGATAAAGTTCATCCACATTGGGAGTGAACTTTGTGAGAGTAATAATGAAGCAAAGGCTGAAGATAACCTGAAAGATATATATTTGTGTAACTCTGAGCTCAGGGACTCTATGGTTCTGGTCCGGCCTAGCACAGTCAAGTTTTTTTCTGTGTAAGGCAGATCCTTAGAATCAGCCCTGTGATGGTTGAATTCTGCTGTCAGTTTGATCTGATTAGGAATCCACAGACATTTCTCTTGGATATGTCTTTGAGGTTGCTTCCTGGAAGGATTGACTGGAGGAGGAAATCCTTCCTCCAGAGTGAGCCCTTTCCCCACAGTGGGCAGCCTTCCTGGAAGGGAGCTTTATGTAAGGAAGCTCTAGGAAAAGAGGATCAATTCCTACAACTGGCTGCTGGTGCTGCTTGCTGGTGAGTGTCTTCACTTGCACTTGCATCTATCTTGTTTGGCTGTCCTTCCTCAGCATTGGAACCAGGTTTCCTCAGCATTCCAGCCTGGACTGAAGAACAGAGGCTCTCCCAGAAGCCTTCATGCCTTCATTGCTGGATTGGGGCTGCTGTGGCCTCCAGCCAGGTGGACTGAGCAGCTACCTGTTCCTTGACTCTCAAGCCTGCTGACTGTATGCTAATCCAATAAATACTCTTTTTTTTTCAAATACAATTCATTCTGTCAGGGTCCTCTAGAGAATCCTGACTAAAATAAGCATCCTGTTGGCTTTGGTTTAGGGGCTCACTTGATAAGGAATGCTAGCTGATGCCTTGCCCGGGAGTGTGACTACAGAAGTAATGGTTTTGAAGGCTATAGAGTAGGTCCAGTGGCTCTGGGAATACAGATGAGGGCTGGGCAAGCATAGGTCTATGTCCACACACATCACAGCAGGGAGGGGCTCAAACCAGGCCTAGTCTTCATTCACTGGAAAGATACGAACTGGACCAAAAAGGACATGAAATGTCAAGCAGAAAGCAAATACCAGAAAAGTGGTTTGAATGGACCCACTTACTCATATAGACTACCTCAAGAAGACTGTCTCAAGGTGTTGGAGAATAAGCTCTGCTTAATCCTTGGCTGACAACTGAATTAATAAAACCTAATAAAGGCAAGCTACAGGAAGTTAGGCTTTAAAGCCAAAACAAGACTATAAGACAAATGAACCTGGGATATTAGCGACCACATTGTTCAGGTTCACAGAGTAGCTTAGCCAGGTTATCAAACCAAGAAAGAGACAATAAATAAGTAAATAAATAAATAAAACAAAAGTAGAAAGCTTACCCTTGGGGATGATGAGTATAAGAAATCTGGATCTAGATGTGTTACAAAGTATTACATTAAATATCTACTTAAATACTGTAATCAAACTGGAAATCTGACCTATACTTTCAATATAAATAAGCAATAGGAACTCTTAGATTGTTCCAGATTTACCAGTCAAAATATCACAGTCCTTCTCAAAAATATTTTTAAAATTTAGGGAAACTATGTTTTTAAAATTAAAGAAGCAGGGGCTGAAGAGGTGGCTCAGCAATTCAGGCATTTGCCTTCAGTGCCTAAGGTCCTGGGTTCAAATCCCCAGTACCCACATAAGCCAGATGCCAGATGCACAAAGTAGCACTTGCATCTGGAGTTTGTTTGCAGTGGCTAGAGGACCTGGTGCATCTATTCTCTCTCTCTCTCTCTCTCTCTCTCTCTCTCTCTCTCTCTCTCTCTCTCTCTCTCTCTCATATGTACCTCATTGCTTACAAATAAATAAATAAAACATTTTTAAAAACTAAAAAAACATGTCAGTGATAAACTCATAAATTAGAGAGTCTCAACAAAGTATCAGGAATATAATTTTTTTAAAAAATCTGGAGATGAAAGTATAATGAGAAAATAAAATTTCCATGGAAGACTCCATAGCAGATATGATATGATAAATGAAAGAATCCATGAACTTAAAATTAGGAAGAATTATTTTTATCTGAAAAGGAGAAGAAAAAGTTAAAAATGAACAGATGCACACCATACATAATAACAGCACTCCATAAGGAGAGGAGACATATAGAAAAGGGGTACAAAACACATTCAAAGAACAAATGCTTAAATTCCAAAATTTGATGAAAAACACTCACCTAAGAATATTTACAAACCCACAGTAGAATAATCCCAAAACATCCACATCATAACACAATGTAGTCAGATTTTTTGAAACCAAAAAAAGAAACAGAACCTCTTTACAAAAGGTAAGAGACAAAATCTGGAGGAGCAGCAATGTGGCTGGTGTCAGATTTATCTGAAGTAAGAGCAGCTAAAGAATGGGGTGACATTTTGAAATACTGACAGGGAGGGAGAAAGGGAGCTGCCACATAGCAGAACTCATTTTCAAACAGGAAAGTGAAATGCAGACAACCCTAAAGACAATCTGTTTCTAGGTGACCTCCCTAACAAATAACACAAATGATGAAGAAAGATGACCAACCAGATAGTTACCAGAATTCAAAGAAGAAATGAACAGCAAAAGGAAAGGTGATACCTGAGTTCACATAAAAGTCTCCTGGAATATGTCTGTCATTTCTTCCCATGTCACTTTTACAGAAAATTCTGTAAGATATAGTTATTATATTATATTGTGGATTTCATAATATATATGAGCATAATGTATCTGGAAATAAGGTAAAAGATGGAGCTATACTTGGACAATTTTTTTCATTAAATGTTACTGGAATTTAGTTAATATTAGTAATTAAGTGCATTATGAGAGTCTAAGATGAACAATGTAACCAAGAGAGTGTCATAAATATAGGTACAGTGTCAACAGAAGAACTGAAATAGTACAAAAATCTTTGTTTGACACAAGCCATGCTAATATAGAGGAAGTAGAGGCACTTAAAAGCAGGAGGCACACACTCAAAATATCCCCAAACTGGAAATCCAATCATAGAATTCTCATTAAAATGAATACTATACACATCCCAATTAAAAGGCAGAGGTATTAGACTAGACATTAAAGTGAGAACCCATTATTGTAATCTAAACCTAAAGTAAATTATAATGGCAGAAATCATAAAATTATACTCCCAATAATAATATAATTAAATTATAAATCAACATAAAGCTAGAAAAAGTCAAATTTTAGAAATTAAATAATATGCTTATAAATAATATGTGGGTCAAAAAAGAAGTAACAGTTGAAATCAGAAAGTGTTTTGAGCTGAGTGGGAACAAAAATTCCATAATGTAACAGAATTTATGGGATAAAGACATGCTTAAGAGGCATTAATAGTTGTAAACATGTATGTTAGGAATGATAAAAGGCCTTAATCAATAGACCCATCTTTGATGTCAAGAAAAAAGGGGGGACCTCAGTGGAAAGAGGGCAAGAAAGAGGGAATATAACCACTATGTACTATGGTCATTAGGTTCTCAAGTAATAAATAATAAAAAATTTAAAAAACTAAACATCAAATCAAAAGCAGAAAAAGAGGCAATAATGACTAGAAGAAAATAATGAAATAGAGAGAAAATTTTATAGAAAGTCAATGAAAAAATTTCTTCTTTAAAAGGTAAATAAATTGACAAATATTTAATTAGAGTAATCAAGAAAAACAGAAGGGAAATTGTTACAGCTGAATAAAATGTGAGGACACAATGTTCAAAGCTCTAACATCCAGAGTATAAATACTTTGGATGGAAATATTATTAACAACTTAGATGAAAGGGACAAATTCATCAAAAGCCACAAATTACAAAATTGACTTGAGAAGAAGTATAACATCTGAGAAAAAACAAGCCAGGCATTTTTGTTAGTAATTAATCACACACTTGTGAAGTCAGGGCCATGTGCTTCATAGAAGAATTCTTAGGAAAATACAAAAATGCAAATCCTTCATAAATTCTTTTAACAAATAAAAATACAACTTAGTCTAAGAGTTGAATGTTACCAGATACTTAAGCCCAACAATGAAACAAGGAAAATAACTGTAGATTATTATCCTTCATCAACATAGTTGGAAAATTTTAAATAAAAGATTAATAAATGGAACCTAGAAATAAAAAAGGAGGACTATACACTAATGTCTAGTGGGATATCACAGAATACATGGCTTGGTTTCATATTTGGAAATTAATTAAATACAGTATACAAAATAGAACTAAAACTTCATGGTCATCTCAATGGATGAAGAAAACTGGTGAAGTTCAACACTCATTCAGAACAAGAACTGTCAGGCAGGATTAGAGAGAATCCGCCTTAACATTACAAAAGTTTTGTATGAAAATTCATAGCTAACATAGGATAAAGAGTTGATAAAGTTAAGATAAAGGACTGCATGCTTTCACTCTAGGAACAGGGAAGAGGTAAGGATGCCCAATTTTGACCCTTCTCTACACCAAATTAATGTTCTCACTAGCGCCATGCAAGAAAATAGAAGAAATAGAGAGAGAGAGAAAGAAAAGTAAGATGAGACGAGAAAGAAGGAAGTGTGGGTAGGAAGTGATGGCAGGAAGGGAAGGAGGACAGCAAGACATTTAGCTTGAAAAGGAGTAATCAATTTTTTCAGGTGACACACAATACTATATATGGAAAAACCTAGAGTTCACAGAAAAAAAAAACTATTAGGATTAAAGCAATTTATTCAGACTGTAAGAAACATCATTAGCATATACAACCTGTTATATTTTTATAAACAAACAAAAAACAAGACAAACTTTAAATTGTTTTAGCAATTTAACTCACAACAGCATCAAGAAGAATTAAATGCTTAATAATAAATGTCTACACTGAAATCTGTATACAGTATGGAGTGAAATTAAAACACATCTAAATAAATGGAGAGGCATTCCATGTTCATGGATTTGCAGCCTCGATATTGTCAACATGGTAATTTTCCCAAATTGATCTATAAATTAAAATGAGATCTCCATTAAAATCTCAGCAGGGTGGTATAAATTGACAATCTGTTTCGAGCTACATATGGAAATGCAAAGGTTGCAGAAAAGCCAATACAACTTTTAAGAAAATGAATATTGGAAGACTACCTGATTCCAAATTTACTCTAAGGTTACGGCTGTGTACAATGGGCGTGGGATACAAAGAAAGGCATTCAGACCAACAGAACAAAGCTGGCATGGGCAGAAATAAACCCCATCCTCGGAATTACAAAGTCAAAATTTCTACTTGCAGTCAACTGAATTTGACAATCACTCTAAGAGCAAAACTAGCCTAGAACAGTTAAATATCCATTTGAACAAAAATGCCGTAGACCTTTACCTTATACAGAACACAAAAATTAAGTAAATCATAGGTCTAACTGTAGGAGCTAACACTGGATACTTTTAGGAAAAATATAAGAAAAAGTCTTCATATCCTTTGGGCAAAAAAGTTCTTAGATAAAACAGTAAAAATGATTATTTAAGAAAAATGATCATTTGGATTTTTCAAAGTTGAAGACATTTTGAATCAAAATCATCACTAAGAAAATGAAGAGGCAAGCCACATATTGAAGAAAATATTTGTAAATGATATCTGTAATAACAGCCTTATAGCCAGAATATATAAATAATTCCTACAATTTAGGAAGACAAATAATTCAATTATGAAACTGCCAAAAGCTTTGACCCCCTCAACCCAACTCAAGATATGTAAATTGTAATAAGCATGAGTAGAAATACTCAACCTCATTCTTCAGTAAGGAAATGCAAATGAATACTATAAGTAATAACCTTACACGCTCATTAGAAAGGTAATGATCAAAACCACAGACCAGGCGAATTGTTGGCAAGGACTTTGAGAAGGAAGGTAATTCCTAGGTTTCAGGTGGAAATGCAAGATGCTAGAACCCCTTGGGAAAAATTACCAGCAGGTTTTTTTTATCAAAGTTATAAGTAAAGTTACTTTTTGACCCTATAAGCCCATCCCTAGGAATTTCCACAAAGGAAATGTTAAAATGTGCAATGATGAATACATGTAAAAACATGGACAAACAAAAACATTATGAAGAAATCCAGATGCAAAAGCAATGTATTATTTGACTTCAATTAAATTACATGCCCAGAAAAGAAACTCTATACATAGATATAGAACCAGATTAGTGGTTGCCTAAGTTTGGGAATAGAAATGGAGATAAACCACAAATAAGCACAGTGGTGTTTTCTGGAGTGATGGTGATGTTCTAAACTTCAGTTATGGGGCTGGGAAGATGGCTCAGGGGTTAATGGCACTTGCTTGTCAAGCCTGATGGCCCAGGTTCAATTCCCCAGTAACCATGTAAAGCCAGATGTATAAAGTGGCACATTTGTCTGGAATCATAGGCAATGGCAGGAGGCCCTGGCATGCCCATTTTCTTCCTGTCTTCTCTCTCTCTCTCTCTCTCTCTCTCTCTCTCTCTCTCTCTCTCTCTCTCTCTCTCTCTCTCTTTCTGTGTGTGTCTCTCTGTCTCTTTCTCTCTCTCTGCTTGAAAAATATAAAATATAAATAATAAAATTTAGTTGTGATGATGACTTCTTAACTATGAATATATTTTTTAAAAGAAAAACTCACTCGATTGTAACTTTAGGTGGATACAGGATTTTATGACATATAAATTATGCCCTAATCATAGGCTAAACGATTCATCTGATGTTTCTTGAAGTCATAAACATGTGTATGTATTAAATGATTTCCCTGGTGGGGGTGAGCCACCCCACCATCCCTGAACAAGACTGATGTTATCCCATCTTCTACATTCTATTAATTCCTTGACAGAAAGAAAACCTT
The DNA here is from genome assembly GCA_004024765.1 of Zapus hudsonius. NCBI lineage: Eukaryota > Metazoa > Chordata > Mammalia > Rodentia > Dipodidae > Zapus > Zapus hudsonius. Next base: position 8,168 of record PVHP010003999.1, on the reverse strand, counting down.
ATTCTCCAGCTTCTCTTCTCACTCTGTCTTTCTCTGGCTGTTCTTTAAAGGGTGTTCTATGATGCAAACAGCCACTTTCTCCCTTCTCACCTCAAAGCTGCTTAGGTGGACTTCCTTTCCACTTGGGCAGTCGTCCACCATCTTCAGTGACAGTCTATGTGCAACAGCTCATAGACCCATTCAGTTCTTATTCACAAACCCTTCTTCAAAACCAGGCCTTCCTTCAGGTGCCTTCACAGCTCTCTGGGTCTGGCTTTTCAAAGTCACTTGTTAGATAAACCTCCTTGCCTTGCTTTCTATTGAGATATATAGATACAGATACGTATCTCCTTTGTGAAACACTCTCCTGATACATTTACCAATCACCCCAATACTAGTGATCTCCAAGTGCCATCCACTTCTGCGCTGCAGCTCCATAAGCCAAAAGCTCTCTGAGAAAGTAGTTAGATATCTTATAAACACCTCAAGTTCAGTACACTGCTAACCTAAACTCCACTCTCTGTTCCCCACTTCTTTCCCAACACTCACCCAGTTAGGAAGCCTGGGAGCTATTCTGAAGTCATTCCTCTTATGTCTCCACTCTAGATGGTGGCCATATCATAACCTTCAGCTTTCAGGCCCTCACTCTGTTCACCTTGCCACCTCTACCACTGGCTTCATCCTCTTACGCCTATTAGTTTAACATTTCAAAATAGCCATTTCAAGTCCTCTTCATGGAAAGTGATGAATGGGATCATTCAGTCAATCAAAGGAAGAAGAGGAAAAGAAAGTGTTATTCTAAACAAATGTGCTGTAAGTTTAACAAATAAGATCCTCCACTGGTGTCAACAATTATGGAAGCCCTTGTTAGTGCTCATTAAAAAGAAATGTCCTGTGCCTCCTCCACGTACATGTGCTTTCATCTTTAGATTTCCATCTAGCCCTCTATATAAAAACACTTAATTATTGTGGGAAATGTTAATTAAAATTTTTTGGTAATCTGGATGGGCCCTGCTTTAGTCCACTTCTACATTTATTTTTAAAAGTGTTGATTAATTGCAATCGGAATCACAAGACAGCTACTTGACAGCATATTGTTAGCCAATAATTAACTTAACTTTATGTTCTTGAGAGTAATAAAATTGCATTTCTTTTAAAAGGCTTTATAATTAATCTGAACCACACAATTTATCATTAAATTATATATTGTCTTCTATTGTTCTTTAATTCCATTCTTTCTTCCTATCTCTTCCTCTCCTTTCTTCCTGACCCTATCTCTGGCAGTTTGTTTAAATGAACCACACTGTGAATTTGCTGTTCCAGTCACTCTTGAAGGATACAGATGAAATAAAGGGCTTTAATTCTGCCCTCAAGCAGCTTCCTATGTGGGAAGAGGAAATCAGTATATAATCAACTGTATTACGTGGGTGAAAGTAATTAATTGTATTCATTAATCTCAGATAAAAATCTCAGGTGCAGTGAGAATTCATAAGAAAGCAGGCATTACTTCCATCCTTATGGAGACTAAAGGTTGAGGACAAAGAAAGACATATTTAGAGATAAAGAGTGGGTAAGAGCTTGGGGCTGAGCATGTAGAGAAGCAGGGAATTTTAGGGGGACATTGAAACTTGGTGCACTGGACACAGCGTAAGATCTGGACCACTCAATAGCTGTGTGACCTTGGCTAACTTAATTACACTCTGAATCTTTGAATCTTTGTTTTTTATTTATTTATTTATTTGTTTATTTATTTATTTATTTTTACTTTAAAATGTGTCTTCTACTATCCAGGTCATAAAATTGTTATAAGAATTAAACGGGATAATGCTTGTGAAGGTCAGGCACATAGTAGGTAATAAAATTGTAAATCACAGGTGCACAGGTCCTTTTGTTTGAAAATAAAAAGGACATGTTAAATATACACTCTTGCTGAAGAAACAGCATAACAAATGTTTAACAGTCATGCATCCAATTTGGGATGTGAGCACTAACTTAATTTTAATTAGCTCACCTGCCATCATCTGGTTCTCATGTCTTTGCAGATTCTCAGGGCTCTCTTCATCCCAGAGCCTGGAAGCATTTAGAGACCTTCATAGGTTGATTCACTAAACACTACTTATTCGTTCATCAAAATAATTTTTTTTGAGGTAGGGTCTGGCTCTAGCCCAGGTTAACCTAGAATTCACTGTGTAGTCTTCTCAGAGTGGCTGGAATTCACAGCAATCCTCCTAACTCTGCCTCCCAAGGGCTGCGATTACAGGCCTGTACCACCACACCCAGCTACTTAATCCTCAAGATAAATGCAAGAAGCAATGCAATGAACTCTTGTCATTGAGTTCCACATGGGACATTTTTTTCCCATATCATTCAGTATCATTGTAGATTTTGTACTATCATATCATCATTCACGTATTAATGGAACAAGTTTTACAAGTTAATAATATAAGAAATGGCTTCATGCTTGCTGAGAATTATGATAAAACACATATCCAAACCACTTGTCCCCAGAAAGCATGCATTCTGATAATGCCCATTTGAGATCTATAAATATCAGGTCACTTTCTGCCGTAAAAGATCAAGAGAGTACAGCGACATCAACACATTATTTGCTCATTCAGTGTATCTAAATATGGATAATAAAGACATAACTTAGAGAGAGAGAGAGAGAGAGAGAGAGAGAAAGAGAGAGAGAGAATATAGTGATCCTGTAAATAGATACTGGGATTATGGGGAATCTAAGTGTCTTGCCCAAGAGCTATAAAGACAAGCCACATCATCTGAAAACAAACAAATGATATTTTGGCATTCCTAAGAGTGATCATGCAAATCTTCATTAAGAAAGCTATACAATGTTGATAGACAAAAGGAAGGCAAGAAAAATTTTGTAGAAAGATATCAGCAACTTCCCAAAAATTGGGAAAGTGAAAAAGATCCTTCCATGCTAACTAGTCAAAGCACACAGTGATGGAAGTCAGGTGGTAGACAAGACTGAACAAAACAGAAGTGGGAAGCTTAAGAAAGAACCCTACATGTCTGGATAAGACTGGATAAGACAGCAATGGACACTGGAGGAAAAATAAGCATGATCAAGGTATTCAATCTTCCAGCACAAAGAAGTGCCTCAGAGTTCAGAGTGCCAATGAAGATGTTAGCTAGGAAGCCATTGTGAACTGAAGTTCCCAGGAATAAAAAAGAAAGAAAATAAAAATAAAAACAAAACAAAACAACAACAAAAAAGCCCACTCTATCTGCTACACCTACTTCCAGCAAGGCTGAATGGATTGATAAAGCTCCTGTGATCCCAGAGAGATGGAATATTGCAAGATCAGAGCCAGATGCCCTTGAACTATCTTTAGGGCCTGATAGGCATATGGCCCACCCATGTGTCTGACCAAAAGTCCTCAAGACTCTCTAGTTGATCAGATGCTAACCTTTTAGGAATGTTCTAGCAGACCACCAATTTCCACCAAGTCAAGGGTTGAGAATGTCATCAGATAGCATCTAGAACCTATGGTGGAAATCTCCCCACCTTGCTATAACCCGCCTATCTGATGGTCAGCCAATGTATTTGAAACATGCCTTGATTTGTGATTTTCTTTTGTTCTGTAACTATAAAGCCTTCATGAAATCATTAACATATTGCAACATGGAATTGGGGAAACCTAAGTCTGTGTTCCCGGGCCATAGTCACTCATATTTGGCTCCAGAATAAACTACCTCCTATCCCCTTTAAGGTGAACTATTTGTCTTGTGTTGATACCCTCTGGGTGATACAACTGTGAGATAGGACAGCTCTATGAAAAATGGCCAGGAAATGTGAAGAAAACTGACCTTTTCACTGTTCAAGTCATGTCTATCACTTGGGGTCTTGATCCTGATATGGATGGTCCCACCCAAGAGACAGAATCCTTAACCTTGTCTCCTGTTGTTTATGGAACCAAGGTGAACTGAAGCTCAGCTGCCAATACACTGTTACACAGAAATTGAGTTTCTGAAGCTCAGTTTTGTGTTTTCTGTTTTATAGAGGAGAGAAATCATTTGTGAAATATTTGGAGATAAATAGACCATAAGCACAAAATTACTTAGAACCAAAAATCTGATCAGATAGTTTGGTATGATCATGGACGAGATAAGCATTTGGATTGTCAAAAATCCTAGAATGACCTGTATTAACCTCCATGTTTTAGTCACTGGCCTAAGAAATCAGCCTATCCTCCATCTTCCCTTCCACTGAGCAGGACCACTCAACTCAATGATTTTCCAAAATCACAGGAGCCACAAGGTTAGCAGTGAACTGAGGAAAAAGATTCCTTAAATATCAAAATAGACTCTCTCTTCCCCGTCTTCCTGTTCCTATGAGAACTGACGTCAGGAACACCACCCAATACAATTGAAAAGCTAAACATACTGATGATGGATTTTTTTAATCATAAATGTAATAACCCATCATGTCTCATGAAAAAGAAAGAGGGCAACAGGGAGGCAATTTGGTCCAGGAGTTTAATAAAAGCATCCTTTCCTCAGAAGGAATCTCATAATGCCATCTTCCAATGTAGTGTGCTAAACAGAACTCTGAAAAGCAATGAGGCAGATTTGGGGCTCTGAAGATGTCACTGGGTGTTAGTATGCTGTTCCCATGATAGCTAGAGGTGAGCCTTGAGAAAAAGCGCAACTCTGAGCTGCAAAGAACATCGCTTTCTACCCGGGCTCTGCAATAACTTGTGAATTTCCTTCTGATTACGCTCTTTCTCTTAACCCCAAACTTGCTTTCTCTCTCCACATGCATATGCATCTGACAGGCCTCCATGGGATTTGCTGTTCCAATCCCCAGCTGTATCTAAAGACAGCCAGGTACAATGAAGAGTGGGTCAATGAAAGTCAGGGAAACTAGAACACTACCCTGGGTGGCAAGAATTAACTTCCAGGACTCTTGCAAGCACAGGCAGTTTCCCAGTACACACTGTGTGTTTAGAAATGCTTGACAAAAGCAGCTTCCAATTGTAGTTTTTCCTAACAAAAGACAGGGGGACTTCTGCCAGAGGTGAAGCTTCCTGGCTGATGGGCAGAGAGAGGGCTGGGCAGTAAAATCAGCGGGATGCAGAGGGAGTATAGGATACATTCCCCACTGTGCTGATTTGGTGTCTCTGAGCTTTTCTTTCAGGAAGTGAATTTCTGCTTGATGTCCTGCTGGTGAATTCTCTCCAGTTATAAAACATTTTGTTACCTTCATTCGCTCTTAATTAAAATGAAAAGGAAACTCCCAGGGATCTGACAACAGGAAAAAATAGAAGGAAAAGAAAGAAAAGACAAAGAAAAAGAAAAAGAAAGGGAAAAGCTGTTTGAATTGTTGAAACCAGAGAACCTGATGTGTCCAGGAAGAAAGGATAAAAATAATGGACTGACTGAAAAATGGTTTTATTCTTTCTGAGCAATGTGGATTCTGTGAGGAGATGGGGAGCATTTGTAATGCCAGAAGACAATGGATTCTCAGAAAGACTCACTACCCTTGATACTCACATCCTGCCAGCATGCCCCATGCTATGTGGGCTGCTGGATGGCTCATTCAATCGACACATATCTAGCAGAGCCTGTCATAGACTCAACACCATACTGACATGTTAGCATTCAGGGTCTTGAGAAAAAATAAACAGCCAACAATATTGATAGTTTTAATTTCCTGAGTGTTCACTGAGGTCAGCTATGATGTTACATTCTTGACATTTTTGGGCTCCTGGTCCTCAAGCCATCGTGAGAAATCTTGATCTTCAGCATACAGATGGAAAACAAGGGCTCTGACATACTAAAATACTGGTAGTAAAATTTACTGAGTGCAAACCCAGCTCAAAGAGATGCCCAATAAAGGGCAGTAAGGGACAGGGGTGGGGTGAACTTCCCACCTCCCTTAGGAAACAGCCCAGGAGCTCTCCCCTGTTTAGAGACCCTGTTTGGAAAAGGCAAAGGGAAACAGGGAAAATCTAATTCTAGTCCATACTTGATGATCTTGTAAATCCATATGTGCTCTCTTGTCGAGCTTTGTGGAGACCTTCACAAAGGGCTGTGTGCATTTCTTCTTCTTCTTTGTATTACTGAGCCTATTCTAAAATCTAGACCAGCCCATGGTTATTCCTATAATGCTGTTTTGGGGTTACCAATGCACCAACAAATTTAAAGTACCCTGGATTCTTGTCTTAGGAAGTCAAATAATTAATTTCATAGATCAGAAGGTAAGATTTAGAGAGACTTTACTGGATTAAGAGAAGGAAAGGAGAAAGAAGAGAGCTCCTGCCAAGAGTGAGAAAAACAAACAAACAAACAAAAAACACATGTGGGAGATACCCCCCCACACCGTCACCTCTGCTGTAGCCATATGGCTATGGTGAGAGGGCTTACCAAAACCAGGGCTCTTCACTGGCCAGCTAAGTGAGAGGAAGAAAGAGCCATCTATGCCTTCTTCTCAAGTATAGAACTCTTGGTTGCATTTTTTGTTTCCCACCCAGGTGAGCCAGAGAGACAGCTGATTGGTCTAGGCTCAGGCTGACTCAGGAAGTTAAATTTGACCAAACACAATGCCAGGAGACCTCCCAACCTACCTCCAGGGAAGGGCTGAGGTGGAAGAACCAGATATTTTTCTGGATCTCTGGAACAGTGGAGGCTGCGAAAGGTAAGGCTAAGGACAAACCTGGTCTGTGAGGCCCAATCACCCTAAACTGTCTCATTCCCACACTCTGTTATGTTGCTCTATGTTCAAGTTGTGGTGCTTTTTAGACAAAAGTCTCATATTCTGTTGACCCCCCTACTTAGTTCCAATCTATAAGGCCAAGTTATGTGTTCTTGTTCACCTAGAATGAAAATTTTAACTCTGCTGGACTCTGTGATTTCATAACCAGGATGTGCCCCAGATTTATAGTCCTGTTCACACACCCTCACACACACACACACACACACACACACACACACACACACACACTCCAAACATCACAAAGCAAATGCAAATCAGGTAGATGATTATTTCTTCCCAAAGAGCTTCACTACAGACATCCTAAAATAGCAAGCTTCTCAGATGCAGTTCTGGTGTGACATGATTCTTCCCCCGAGGATGCGTCCTTATCACGGATAAAGCAAAGCAGAAGACAACAAAAGGGAGCATTGGAAACCTACACTATTCATCTAGTCCTCAGTTGTAGTCAGGCCCTACATCAAAGGGGGCTTTATATTCTGGCTTTTCTAGTGACTCTGTCCTAGAAGTGGGTTGACACTGTTATTTGGGTCCCCAAGTAGCCCTGGTATGAGTGGCCACCTTTCCTTTATCTCTCTATCCCCAAACTTCCCTGCAGGTTCATCTTCAAAAAGAATGAAAGCAAAAAGAAAGGCATTGTTAGCAGCCAGGTTTACTTGTTGCTCATTTTTGTACAGTATGTTCACATCGGTCAGGATAGGGCAGGCTATATTGAAATGTAACATCATCACTACACTTGCAGGAAGAGGCTTGGGAAAGGCTCTGCATCCACTCCTGCTGGTGTGTACACAGTCTTATTTCACAGGACAGGGGGAGTGCTAAAGAACCACATATGGAAATAAAAGGCTCAGGGCAGGGGAGACGGCTCAGTGAAGGAAAACGTGCTTACTGCACCAGTGTGAGTACCTGAGTACAGATCCCCAGAACCCATGTAAAGCCAGAAGCTATCCCAGCATGCTTATAGGATGATGAGAGGCAGAGATGGGAGAATTTTTTAAAAGCGTTCAGGCCAGCTAGCTTGTTAAATGGAGTAATAAAAATGAGAGGCCTGGTCTTACACAAGGTGGTAGGTGAGAACCAGTAACCAAGTTGCCCTCTGACCTCCACACATGTAACATGGCATGGGCCCCCCTCCCCTGCCCACTAAGTGATGTATGTCATTGTGACTTGCTTCTCATTAGCCAGCTCCAGTCACATGTCACATGCTTCTCCTCCTCCTACCACAGGAAGTGCTACTGACGTAAAGAGCCCACAGTATTCAGAAAGCAGTACCAGTGGTCAGTGCTACCCACAGTGGAGTAAGGGTCATTCCATAACCACAAAGGACACGAGCTCCAGACCCTGGGCCTCTAGGGAGCACACCCATCATGGGACTTCTGAGTGGCCTGATTTGTATTAGGCTTTAGGAGGAAAGAGATTACATACCTAAATGTACTACCCCATTAATCCTGTT